>CM059301.1:4057500-4070000 GCA_030340665.1 Neosalanx taihuensis | reverse complement strand
GGTTCGGTTTGGGAGGAAATGGATGTCATGCACTTTTGCCACTGTTTCTTGCGGGGGCTTGAGTGGTGGGAGGTGGGGGATGTTTGCCACTGTCGTTTCGGTGTGCTCACGGGCTTCCCAAGCGGGTGGGTGCTCCGGTACCGGAGAGGAGTGACGCAGGGTGGGTGCGTGTCCGCGAGAGGGCACTGCTGGACGGAGAACCGTGTGCGCCCTGCGTTGGTGTGGATGAACGGAGCCCGTCTCCACGCACTGACGGTGGGGCGGGGGAGGGAGTTTCGCCTGTGCACTGCATGCATGAATAAAGTCCAATGGTTAACGCATGGAAGAGGAATGCTTTCCGTGCGATGGATCTGATTTCCCACCCCGTTTTCCTTCACTGCAGGCGGGGGCTGTGTGGGTGCGTGTCCGCGAGAGGGCACTGCTGGACGGAGAACCGTGTGCGCCCTGCGTTGGTGTGGATGAACGGAGCCCGTCTCCACGCACTGAGGGTGGGGCGGGGGAGGGAGTTTCGCCTGTGCACGGCATGTAGGAATAAAGTCCAATGGCTGACGCATGGAAGAGGAAGGCTTTCCGTGCGATGGATCTGATTTCCCACCCCGTTTTCCTTCACTGCAGGCGGGGGCTGTGTGGGTGCGTGTCCGCGAGAGGGCACTGCTGGACGGAGAACCGTGTGCGCCCTGCGTTGGTGTGCATGAACGGAGCCCGTCTCCACGCACTGAGGGTGGGGCGGGGGAGGGAGTCTCGCCGGTGCACGGCATGCATGCATGAATAAAGTCCAAAAGCTTACAGCACCTGGGATTCCCAGGCAGTCTCCCATCCAAGTACTAACCAGGCCCAACTCTGCTTAACTTCCGAGATCAGACGAGATCGGGTGTGTTCAGGGTGGTGTGGCCGTAAGCGAGGGGGATCGTGTGCCGGATGGTGCCATGCTCCACGCCCCTCGGCCTCTGCTCGGGGTCTTGTCCCCGTCCCCAGCGGCCCACAGCCCCGGGTGGGCTACAGATCTCTTCCCCAGGACGAGAGCTTTCCATAGTGGGCAGGCTCAAGGTTGTGCGCGCCCTGGAACGCTTTGAATTAATTTTTCAATGCCCAGTGTTATTGCACTGTCCAGCGGCTGCCCCTCGGCCTCTGCTCGGGGTCCTGCGTCCGTCCCCAGCGGCCCACCGTCCCGGGTGGGCTACAGATCTCTTCCCCAGGACGAGAGCTTTCCATAGTGGGCAGGCTCGAGGTTGTGCGCGCCCTGGAACTGTTTTAATTAATTTACCAATACCCAGTGTTACTGCACTGTCCAGCGGCTGCCCCTCGGCCTCTGCTCGGGGTCTTGCCCCCGTCCCCAGCGGCCCACATGCCCGAGTGGGACATCCATCTCTTCCCCAGGACGAGAGCTTTCCGTAGTGGGCAGGCTCGAGCTCGTGCGCGCCCTGGAACGCTTTGAATTAATTTTTCAATACCCAGTGTTATTGCACTGTCCAGCGGCTGCCCCTCGGCCTCTGCTCGGGGTCTTGCCCCCGTCCCCAGCGGCCCACATGCCCGAGTGGGACATCCATCTCTTCCCCAGGACGAGAGCTTTCCGTAGTGGGCAGGCTCGAGGTTGTGCGCGCCCTGGAACTCTTTTAATTTATTTACCAATACCCAGTGTTATTGCACTGTCCAGCGGCTGCCCCTCGGCCTCTGTTCGGGGTCTTGCCCCCGTCCCCAGCGGCCCACCGTCCCGGGTGGGACCTCCGTCTCTTCCCCAGGACGAGAGCTTTCCGTAGTGGGCAGGCTCGAGCTCGTGCGCGCCCTGGAACTGTTTTAATTTATTTACCAATGCCCAGTGTTATTGCACTGTCCAGCGGCTGCCCCTCGGCCTCTGTTCGGGGTCCTGCCCCCGTCCCCAGCGGCCCACAGCCCCGGGTGGGCGACAGATCTCTCCCCCAGGACGAGAGCTTTCCATAGTGGGCAGGCTCGAGGTCGTGCGCGCCCTGGAACTGTTTTAATTTATTTACCAATACCCAGTGTTATTGCACTGTCCAGCGGCTGCCCCTCGGCCTCGCACTCGGGCTGGGGTGCTTGGGCTACCCCCGTGGGGGTCCCAGGCTGCCCCCAGGCGGCCGAGGGAACCGTTACCATGACAACCTCGCTCGGATTGCCACCCGTCCCACGGTCGGGCCCATTCCTTCCAAACTGTTTTCATTATAGATCCACTTGTGGAAGTCCCATCCGAGCACGGACGATTTCCTTTGAAAGGGGGTACTGGCAGCAGCTAAATGCGCTGGTTTCACCAATGGACACGCTCTACTTTGGAAGCCAGCAGGGTAAGATGCCAGACCGGAAATCCCTGCCTGCCGCCCGGCAGGAGCACTTGCCGGCGGGGGGTTCGATCAGCCTCCAGGCCATGCCCGGACGGGTCGCCGGAGGTGTCACACGGGTCCCTGCGAGCTCCAGGGACCCCGGGAGCGGTTACCATGGCAACCGAGGGCAGACCCATTCGGCTCGCCTTCTTTCCTCGACAACTCCCGTTCCGCAAGGGCTATTCGAGCGCGGATCACTTCGTTTGAAAGGGGGGACATGCCGCAGTGACCAGCGCTGGTCCCATCCCTCTGCGCCTTTTACTTTTGAAGCCAGGCCCGGGAGAAGGCAAAACGGAAATCACCGCCTCCTGCCCGGCAGGAAGCTTTGCTGGCGGGGGCACGAAGCTGAGCCTCCAGGGCAGACCCGGCCGAGTCTACGGAGGTATAACTTGCCGGGCCAAATACGAGCGCTCATGCATTTTGGCCCAGCGGAAGCCTACCACCAGCTGAGCAGCCAGAGGTTTTGAAAGCCTGCCCCCCAACGGTGGACCTGAGCTGGGTGTGGGTGGGGGCATTCTGTCGGTGTCGTCTGGATCTTTCCAACAAGCCCAACCTGATGGTTCTAGGCCTTATGGTTCCAGAGTTATGCCTATTTCAAATCATCATTTCTGATGTGGAGCAATCGGTTTTTAGAAATGATGACACATTATGGGACACAGCTCAGCCCAGGAACATGCTATCTCCTCGGGGTAAAAAGCTCCAGAACCCTGGGGGTCTGGAGCTGGTGTGGGAGGTGAAATGAGGACCGTAAATATCAAGCCTTTTTATTCAGCCTTGGAATAAAGTGATCCTTGCATGCACACTTCCAGCTGTGGGTCACACATTATAAAATATTGCCCGCCAATGGTGCACCCCAGCCCGGCTTGGATAGAACCAATGTGTAGGTATGGTTCTATGCTTTCCAACAAGCCCAACCTGATGGTTCTGGGCCTTATGGTTCCAGAGTTATGGCTATTTCAAGTCATCATTTCTAATGTGGAGCATTCGGTTTTTATGAATGGTGACACATTATGGGACACAGCTCAGCCCAGGAACATGCTATCTCCTCGGGGTCAAGACCTCCAGAACCCTGGGGGTCTGGAGCTGGTGTGGGAGGTGAAATGAGGACCATAACTATGGAGGGTTTTTATTCAGCCTTCAAATAAAGTGATCCTTGCATGCACACTTCCAGCTGTGGGCCACACATTATAAAAGCTTGCCCGAATTTGGTGCACCTCAGCTGGGATTGGATAGAAGCATCGTGTAGGTATGGTCTGGATCTTTCCAACAAGCTCCACCTGATGGTTCTAGGCCTTACGGATCCCGAGTTATGCCTATTTCAAGTCATAATTTATGATGTGGAGCATTCGGTTTTTATGAATGATGACACATTATGGGGCACAGCTCAGCCCAGGAACATGCCATCTCCTCGGGGTCAAGACCTCCAGAACCCTGGGGGTCTGGAGCTGGTGTGGGAGGTGAAATGAGGACCATAACTATGGAGGTTTTTATTCAGCCTTGGAATAAAGTGATCCTTGCATGCACACTTCCAGCTGTGGGCCACACATTATAAAAGCTTGCCCGAATTTGGTGCACCCCAGCTGGGCTTGGATAGAGCCAATGTGTAGGTATGGTCTGGAGCTTTCCATCAAGCTCCACCTGATGGTTCTAGGCCTTACGGATCCCGAGTTATGCCTATTTCAAGTCATAATTTATGATGTGGAGCATTCGGTTTTTAGAAATGATGACACATTATGGGGCACAGCTCAGCCCTGGAACATGCTATCTCCTCGGGGTCAAGACCTCCAGAACCCTGGGGGTCTGGAGCTGGTGTGGGAGGTGAAATGAGGACCATAACTATGGAGGGTTTTTATTCAGCCTTGGCATAAAGTGATCCTTGCATGCACACTTCCAGCTGTGGGCCACACATTATAAAATCCTGCCCCCATTTGGTGCACCTCAGCTGGGATTGGATAGAAGCAACGTGTAGGTATGGTTCTATGCTTTCCAACAAGCCCAACCTGATGGTTCTGGGCCTTATGGTTCCAGAGTTATGCCTATTTCAAGTCATCATTTCTGATGTGGAGCATTCGGTTTTTATGAATGGTGACACATTATGAGACACAGCTCAGCCCAGGAACATGCTATCTCCTCGGGGTCAAGACCTCCAGAACCCTGGGGGTCTGGAGCTGGTGTGGGAGGTGAAATGAGGACCATAACTATGGAGGGTTTTTATTCAGCCTTCACATAAAGTGATCCTTGCATGCACACTTCCAGCTGTGGGCCACACATTATAAAAGCTTGCCCGAATTTGGTGCACCCCAGCTGGGATTGGATAGAAGCATCGTGTAGGTATGGTCTGGATCTTTCCAACAAGCCTAACCTGATGGTTCTGGGCCTTATGGATCCAGAGTTATGGCTATTTCAATTCATATTTTCTAATGTGGAGCATTCGGTTTTTATGAATGATGACACATTATGGGACACAGCTCAGCCCAGGAACATGCTATCTCCTCGGGGTAAAAAGCTCCAGAACACTGGGAGTCTGGAGCTGGACTGAGAGGTGAAATGAGGACCCCAAATATCAAGCCCTTTTATTCAGCCTTCACATAAAGTGATCCTTGCATGCACACTTCCAGCTGTGGGTCACACATTATAAAATATTGCCCGCCAATGGTGCACCCCAGCTGGGCTTGGATAGAACCAATGTGTAGGTATGGTTCTATGCTTTCCAACAAGCCTAACCTGATGGTTCTAGGCCTTATGGATCCAGAGTTATGCCTATTTCAAGTCATAATTTATGATGTGGAGCATTCGGTTTTTATGAATGATGACACATTATGGGACACAGCTCAGCCCAGGAACATGCTATCTCCTCGGGGTAAAAAGCTCCAGAACCCTGGGAGTCTGGAGCTGGTGTGGGAGGTGAAATGAGGACCGTAAATATCAAGCCTTTTTATTCAGCCTTCGAATAAAGTGATCCTTGCATGCACACTTCCAGCTGTGGGCCACACATTATAAAAGCTTGCCCGCCAATTTGGTGCACCCCAGCTGGGCTTGGATAGAACCAATGTGTAGGTATGGTTCTATGCTTTCCAACAAGCCCAACCTGATGGTTCTGGGCCTTATGGTTCCAGAGTTATGCCTATTTCAAGTCATCATTTCTGATGTGGAGCATTCGGTTTTTATGAATGGTGACACATTATGGGACACAGCTCAGCCCAGGAACATGCTATCTCCTCGGGGTCAAGAGCTCCAGAACCCTGGGAGTCTGGAGCTGGTGTGGGAGGTGAAATGAGGACCATAACTATGGAGGGTTTTATTCAGCCTTCAAATAAAGTGATCCTTGCATGCACACTTCCAGCTGTGGGCCACACATTATAAAAGCTTGCCCGAATTTGGTGCACCCCAGCTGGGCTTGGATAGAGCCAATGTGTAGGTATGGTTCTATGCTTTCCAACAAGCCCAACCTGATGGTTCTGGGCCTTATGGTTCCAGAGTTATGCCTATTTCAAGTCATCATTTCTGATGTGGAGCATTCGGTTTTTATGAATGATGACACATTATGGGGCACAGCTCAGCCCAGGAACATGCCATCTCCTCGGGGTCAAGACCTCCAGAACCCTGGGGGTCTGGAGCTGGTGTGGGAGGTGAAATGAGGACCATAACTATGGAGGGTTTTTATTCAGCCTTGGAATAAAGTGATCCTTGCATGCACACTTCCAGCTGTGGGCCACACATTATAAAAGCTTGCCCGAATTTGGTGCACCCCAGCTGGGCTTGGATAGAGCCAATGTGTAGGTATGGTCTATGCTTTCCAACAAGCCCAACCTGATGGTTCTAGGCCTTATGGATCCAGAGTTATGCCTATTTCAAGTCATAATTTCTGATGTGGAGCATTCGGTTTTTATGAAATGATGACACATTATGGGGCACAGCTCAGCCCAGGAACATGCTATCTCCTCGGGGTCAAGAGCTCCAGAACCCTGGGGGTCTGGAGCTGGTGTGGGAGGTGAAATGAGGACCATAACTATGGAGGTTTTTATTCAGCCTTGGAATAAAGTGATCCTTGCATGCACACTTCCAGCTGTGGGCCACACATTATAAAAGCTTGCCCCCATTTGGTGCACCCCAGCTGGGCTTGGATAGAAGCAATGTGTAGGTATGGTTCTGGATGCTTTCCAACAAGCCCAACCTGATGGTTCTGGGCCTTATGGATCCAGAGTTATGGCTATTTCAAGTCATCATTTCTGATGTGGAGCATTCGGTTTTTATGAATGGTGACACATTATGGGACACAGCTCAGCCCAGGAACATGCTATCTCCTCGGGGTCAAGACCTCCAGAACCCTGGGGGTCTGGAGCTGGTGTGGGAGGTGAAATGAGGACCATAACTATGGAGGGTTTTTATTCAGCCTTCAATAAAGTGATCCTTGCATGCACACTTCCAGCTGTGGGCCACACATTATAAAAGCTTGCCCGAATTTGGTGCACCCCAGCTGGGATTGGATAGAAGCATCGTGTAGGTATGGTCTGGATGCTTTCCAACAAGCCTAACCTGATGGTTCTGGGCCTTATGGATCCAGAGTTATGGCTATTTCAATTCATATTTTCTGATGTGGAGCATTCGGTTTTTATGAATGGTGACACATTATGGGGCACAGCTCAGCCCAGGAACATGCTATCTCCTCGGGGTAAAAAGCTCCAGAACCCTGGGAGTCTGGAGCTGGTGTGGGAGGTGAAATGAGGACCATAACTATGGAGCCTTTTTATTCAGCCTTGGAATAAAGTGATCCTTGCATGCACACTTCCAGCTGTGGGTCACACATTATAAAAGCTTGCCCGAATTTGGTGCACCCCAGCTGGGCTTGGATAGAGCCAATGTGTAGGTATGGTTCTATGCTTTCCAACAAGCCCAACCTGATGGTTCTGGGCCTTATGGATCCAGAGTTATGCCTATTTCAAGTCATAATTTCTGATGTGGAGCATTCGGTTTTTATGAATGATGACACATTATGGGGCACAGCTCAGCCCAGGAACATGCTATCTCCTCGGGGTAAAAAGCTCCAGAACCCTGGGAGTCTGGAGCTGGTGTGGGAGGTGAAATGAGGACCATAACTATGGAGCCTTTTTATTCAGCCTTCAAATAAAGTGATCCTTGCATGCACACTTCCAGCTGTGGGTCACACATTATAAAATCCTGCCCGCCATTTGGTGCACCCCAGCTGGGCTTGGATAGAACCAATGTGTAGGTATGGTTCTATGCTTTCCAACAAGCCCAACCTGATGGTTCTGGGCCTTATGGATCCAGAGTTATGCCTATTTCAAGTCATAATTTCTGATGTGGAGCATTCGGTTTTTATGAATGATGACACATTATGGGACACAGCTCAGCCCAGGAACATGCTATCTCCTCGGGGTAAAAAGCTCCAGAACCCTGGGAGTCTGGAGCTGGTGTGGGAGGTGAAATGAGGACCATAACTATGGAGGGTTTTTATTCAGCCTTCAAATAAAGTGATCCTTGCATGCACACTTCCAGCTGTGGGCCACACATTATAAAAGCTTGCCCCAATTTGGTGCACCCCAGCTGGGCTTGGATAGAAGCAATGTGTAGGTATGGTCTGGATGCTTTCCAACAAGCCCAACCTGATGGTTCTGGGCCTTATGGATCCAGAGTTATGCCTATTTCAAGTCATAATTTCTGATGTGGAGCATTCGGTTTTTATGAATGATGACACATTATGGGGCACAGCTCAGCCCAGGAACATGCCATCTCCTCGGGGTCAAAAGCTCCAGAACCCTGGGAGTCTGGAGCTGGTGTGGGAGGTGAAATGAGGACCATAACTATGGAGGTTTTTATTCAGCCTTGGAATAAAGTGATCCTTGCATGCACACTTCCAGCTGTGGGCCACACATTATAAAAGCTTGCCCGAATTTGGTGCACCCCAGCTGGGCTTGGATAGAGCCAATGTGTAGGTATGGTTCTATGCTTTCCAACAAGCCCAACCTGATGGTTCTGGGCCTTATGGATCCAGAGTTATGCCTATTTCAAGTCATCATTTCTGATGTGGAGCATTCGGTTTTTATGAATGGTGACACATTATGGGGCACAGCTCAGCCCAGGAACATGCCATCTCCTCGGGGTAAAAAGCTCCAGAACCCTGGGAGTCTGGAGCTGGTGTGGGAGGTGAAATGAGGACCATAACTATGGAGGTTTTTATTCAGCCTTGGAATAAAGTGATCCTTGCATGCACACTTCCAGCTGTGGGTCACACATTATAAAATATTGCCCGCCATTTGGTGCACCCCAGCTGGGCTTGGATAGAACCAATGTGTAGGTATGGTTCTATGCTTTCCAACAAGCCTAACCTGATGGTTCTGGGCCTTATGGATCCAGAGTTATGCCTATTTCAAATCATCATTTCTGATGTGGAGCATTCGGTTTTTATGAATGGTGACCCTTTCATGGGGCACAGCTCAGCCCAGGAACATGCTATCTCCTTGGGGTCAAGAGCTCCAGAACACTGGGAGTCTGGAGCTGCCCTGAGAGGTGAAATGAGGACCATAACTATGGAGCTTTTTTATCCAGCCTTGGAATAAAGTGATCCTTGCATGGACACTTCCAGCTGTGGGTCACACATTACCAAAGCTTGCCCCCATTTGGTGCACCCCAGCCGGGCTTGGATAGAGCCAATGTGTAGGTATGGTCTGTAGCTTTCCATCAAGCTCCACCTGATGGTTCTGGGCCTTATGGATCCCGAGTTATGGCTATTTCAAGTGGGCAACGGTAAGCTCGCGACTTTACAGGGCCGCCGTTTCCCGTAGGAAGCTCCGATCGGGACGGTTTTTTTTTCTCCGTACTCGTTGCAAAATGCTGGTCCGGAATATGGTGTCATTTTTGCCCTAAAGTGTCCGCAACGTTTTCTCATCGCAGCTCCCCGCAGGAGGGCTCCAGAGCCGGGGGACCGGCGTCATTGCGTAGCCCTCGGCCAGCCCTTTCCAACAAGGTACGGCACTCCGTGATCGGACCAGGGGGACGGGCGATAGGCCGATTTACGTTAATACATGGATTTCAATGGCGTTACCATGGCAACGGTAAGCTCGCGAATTTGGAGGGCCGCCGTTTCCCGTAGGAAGCTCCGATTTGGACGGGGTTTTTTCTCCGTACTCGGTGCAAGATGCTGGTCCGGAATATGGTGTCATTTTTGCCCTAAAGTGTCCGCAACGTTTTCTCAATGCAGCTCCCAGCAGGGGGCTCTGGAACCGGGGGACCGGCGTCATTGCGTAGCCCCGGGCCAGCCCTTTCCAACGAGGTACGGCACTCCGTGATCGGACCAGGGGGACGGGCGATAGGCCGATTTACGTTAATACATGGATTTCAATGGCGTTACCATGGCAACGGTAAGCTCGCGAATTTGGAGGGCCGCCGTTTCCCGTAGGAAGCTCCGATTTGGACGGGGTTTTTTTCTCCGTACTCGGTGCAAAATGCTGGTCCGGAATATGGTGTCATTTTTGCCCTAAAGTGTCCGCAACGTTTTCTCAATGCAGCTCCCAGCAGGGGGCTCTGGAACCGGGGGACCGGCGTCATTGCGTAGCCCCGGGCCAGCCCTTTCCAACGAGGTACGGCACTCCGTGATCGGACCAGGGGGACGGCAGACAGGCCGATTTACGTGATAACACGGTTGCCATAGTTACACCATAGGAGCCCATTCATTTCTATCGGTTTTCCATGTAACATGAACATGTCAGACATTTCGCCGGTTTATCGTTTTTAACTCCCGTTCTGGAGGTCGGATTTGCATGGGGTCACTTGCGTTGGATCCAGCTGGACCAGCTGCACAAAACAAAATTGGTTTGGTAATTTTAGCCCCACGGGAACAATTTGTCAAAACGGACTTCCGGCGCTAGTTCGCCGGCCGTTCGTCTCCGCGTACGCCACGTCCGGTGGTCTGAAAGCCCTTAAAATAAGCTTCAAAACAAGCTATGCCCAGCCCGGATACGAGCTATTTTGACTAAACTACTTTAGAACACATTTTCATATTTGCCCCTAATTACTAGCGCCATAAGCGCCCATTCATTTCCATGACTTTCCAACAGGGCGAGATTGGTTATGAATTTTTATCTCCCGTTCTGGAGCTGGGATTTGGATGGGGACAGTATAGTTTAATTTCGTACATCCCTCTGCACGAACGTGAGCTATTTTTAGTCGCTCCAAACGCTCCGCCCCTTTCCGCATAATTAAAAGACGGCGTATTTAAATTCCTACAATTCGGCCGTTTGTTCTAAAATTATGAAACCACTTTATTTATGTGCAGCGTTATGATTTGCACACTTTACCCAGAGGATAGCCCTATTAAAAAATGTTTCCCCTCGACGCTAGAGCCGATCGAAAATTTCCTTCGGCCGCCATCTTACGTACGAACGTAAGGGGGCGTGTCCCCCCTTTTGTCCCGTAGGGGCCCCGGTTCCCTTCGAAATGACGCCTCGGTTGTCCCGGTAGGACGTTTTTTGACAAAACGCCCGTTACACAAAAATCCTGAAAACCGATCCCATTGAAAACCAGCCAATTTTTTTGAGAATCCTAGGCGCCCACCGGCAGAATTTTAGAAACCTCGATTTCAGAACGACGTCTTCCATGGTGGAGACTAGGTTTCTACCGAGATACCTCAAGCAGGCTATGCCCAAGCCTAAAGCCCATTGGGCGGATTGATTTTCAAGGAATTGACGGTTTTTATGGAAGTCATTCATTTCACCGACCCGGTGAGCATTCATGCCCGCGTATGAGGCACCATGCCCGGATTAGCTTGCCCGCACGATGACCCCCGGGTCCGGTTGTCCAAAAATGACAACCATGGTCCATGTGAACGGCATGACCACGGCTCGCCCGGGAAGGCACCCCCGCGCGCGAGCGCCCCCTGCGGGCTGGCTTACGCGCGAAAGAGCGCCTGGAGCTATATGCTTGTCAAATCTCTTCCATGGCCCGTATCGCTACGGGACTTTCACAGAAGTGAAGCCCGCGCTCTGGAGCGCCGCCTAAGGGCAATTCTGACGAAAAATACCATCGCAAAGCAGTCCATTTTCGGACAAGTTTGCCCAATAATATGGCCCTGGATGGTCTAAAATACGCTGAATTTTTTCAAAGTCCAGCTTTGCCAAGGGAGATACTCACGCATGTGTCCGGCTCTCTGGAGCTTCACACAACGGTCGCGCAAGTGATATTATCGACCGATAAAGTGCCCAAAATCGGACACAAGTGGCCCCACGCGCGCCACGGTTCATATGCTTGTTTGAAAAATGGCAAAGTCCAGCGAGGCTAGGTAAATTATTACCCCAGTCCCCTGGAAGTGTCTCACCGGGACAATATGAACGAAACGTCGGTCTGATGGCCTTCATTTCACGGGCACAATGATCGAACCTCATGCCCTGGTTCTATATGCTTGTCTAAAAAATGGCAAAGTCCAGCGAGGCTAGGTAAATTATTACCCCAGTCCCCTGGAAGTGTCTCACCGGGACAATATGAACGAAACGTCGGTCTGATGGCCTTCATTTCACGGACACAATGATCGAACCTCATGCCCTGGTTCTATATGCTTGTCTGAAAAATGGCAAAGTCCAGCGAGGCTAGGTAAATTATTACCCCAGTCCCCTGGAAGTGTCTCACCGGGACAATATGAACGAAACGTCGGTCTGATGGCCTTCATTTCACGGACACAATGATCGAACCTCATGCCCTGGTTCTATATGCTTGTCGGAAGAGTGTCAAAGTCCAGCGCTGCGAGGACCATTATTACCACAGGTCTGTGGAAGTGTCTCACCGGGACAATATGAACGAAACGTCGGTCTGACGGCCTTCATTTCACGGGCACAATTATCGAAGCACATGCCCTGGTTCTATATGCTTGTCGGAAGAGTGTCAAAGTCCAGCGCTGCGAGGACCATTATTACCACAGGTCTGTGGAAGTGTCTCACCGGGACAATATGAACGAAACGTCGGTCTGACGGCCTTCATTTCACGGGCACAATGATCGAAGCGCATGCCCTGGTTCTATATGCTTGTCTGAAAACCAGCGCTGCAGGCAAATCAATGACCGTCCCCGCGCGGGCAGGGACTGGCGTAATCAAGTGACAGGCTGGGACAGCTGTCACAAGCAACCTGGGGCGGTAGCAAGGAGGGGCCCCCTCGGCGCGT
>CM059301.1:4032500-4047500 GCA_030340665.1 Neosalanx taihuensis | reverse complement strand
GGTCTGCCGGTGCTTAGTGGTGGTGAGGGAGGGTCGGGGGAGGCGGGAGAGGAGGGAGAGGCGGGAGAGGAGGGTCGAGTGTCGGCTTGGTGAATGGGGAGCCAGGCCGTTTTGCTTGGGCCCGGGGGCGTTGTGGAGCGGGTTGGAGGGCAGGGTTAGGTGGGGGTGGTTGTAAGGAGAGGGAACCGGTAAGGGGGCCGTGTGTGTGTGGTGTGGTTGCCGAGTTATAAGCATTACTGCGGGGACATGGTGCTTTACGCGCCCTTATAATGGAAGTGAATGGGGGTAGGTTTTCGTATTTCTGGCGGGCCCGTGGGGCGTTTTGGACCGGGTTGGAGGTCAGACTTAGTTGGGGGAGGCCCCACGGAAACGAAAGACGTATGGGGGCCGTGTGTGTGTGGTGTGGTTCCCGAGTTATAAGCATTACAGCGGGGACATGGTTGCTTTACGCGTCCTTCCAATGGAAGTGAATGGGGGTAGGTTTTCGTATTTCTCGCGGGCCCGTGGGGCGTTTTGGACCGGGCTGAAGGTCAGACTTAGTTGGGGGAGGCCCCAAGGAAACGAAAACTGTAAGGGGGCCGTGTGTGTGTGGTGTGGTCCCCGAGTTATAAGCATTACAGCGGGGACATGGTTGCTTTACGCGTCCTTCTAATGGAAGTGAATGGGGGTAGATTTCCGGATTTCTGGCGGGCCCGTGGAGCGTTTTGGACCGGGTTTGAGGTCAGACTTAGTTGGGGGAGGCCCCAAAGAAACGAAAGACGTATGGGGGCCGTGTGTGTGGTGTGTGGTTCCCGAGTTATAAGCATTACAGCGGGGACATGGTTGCTTTACGCGTCCTTCTAATGGAAGTGAATGGGGGTCGATTTCCGGATTTCTGGCGGGCCCGTGGAGCGTTTTGGACCGGGTTTGAGGTCAGACTTAGTTGGGGGAGGCCCCAAAGAAACGAAGGATGTAAGGGGGCCGTGTGTGTGGTGTGTGGTCCCCGAGTTATAAGCGTTACAGCGGGGACATGGTTGCTTTACGCGTCCTTCCAATGGAAGTGAACGGGGGTCGATTTCCGAATTTCTGGCGGTCCCGTGGGGCGTTTTGGACCGGGTTGGAGGTCAGACTTAGTTGGGGGAGGTCCCAAGGAAACGAAAACTGTAAGGGGGCCGTGTGTGTGTGGTGTGGTTCCCGAGTTATAAGCATTACAGCGGGGACATGGTTGCTTTACGCGTCCTTCCAATGGAAGTGAATGGGGGTCGATTTCCGTATTTCTCGCGGGCCCGTGGGCCGTTTTGACCCGGTTTGAGGGCAGGGCTACTTCAGGGAGGTCCTTCTGAAACGAACGCCGTATTGGAGAGGATTTTAGGCGGTCTGGTTCTCGAGTTATGAGCGAAAGCTGTGTGAGAAAAGCAGCGAGTGCCGCCATCTTGGTTCGGTTTGGGAGGAAATGGATGTCATGCACTTTTGCCACTGTTTCTTGCGGGGGCTTGAGTGGTGGGAGGTGGGGGATGTTTGCCACTGTCGTTTCGGTGTGCTCACGGGCTTCCCAAGCGGGTGGGTGCTCCGGTACCGGAGAGAGGAGTGACGCAGGGTGGGTGCGTGTCCGCGAGAGGGCACTGCTGGACGGAGAACCGTGTGCGCCCTGCGTTGGTGTGGATGAACGGAGCCCGTCTCCACGCACTGACGGTGGGGCGGGGGAGGGAGTTTCGCCTGTGCACTGCATGCATGAATAAAGTCCAATGGTTAACGCATGGAAGAGGAATGCTTTCCGTGCGATGGATCTGATTTCCCACCCCGTTTTCCTTCACTGCAGGCGGGGGCTGTGTGGGTGCGTGTCCGCGAGAGGGCACTGCTGGACGGAGAACCGTGTGCGCCCTGCGTTGGTGTGGATGAACGGAGCCCGTCTCCACGCACTGAGGGTGGGGCGGGGGAGGGAGTTTCGCCTGTGCACGGCATGTAGGAATAAAGTCCAATGGCTGACGCATGGAAGAGGAAGGCTTTCCGTGCGATGGATCTGATTTCCCACCCCGTTTTCCTTCACTGCAGGCGGGGGCTGTGTGGGTGCGTGTCCGCGAGAGGGCACTGCTGGACGGAGAACCGTGTGCGCCCTGCGTTGGTGTGCATGAACGGAGCCCGTCTCCACGCACTGAGGGTGGGGCGGGGGAGGGAGTCTCGCCGGTGCACGGCATGCATGCATGAATAAAGTCCAAAAGCTTACAGCACCTGGGATTCCCAGGCAGTCTCCCATCCAAGTACTAACCAGGCCCAACTCTGCTTAACTTCCGAGATCAGACGAGATCGGGTGTGTTCAGGGTGGTGTGGCCGTAAGCGAGGGGGATCGTGTGCCGGATGGTGCCATGCTCCACGCCCCTCGGCCTCTGCTCGGGGTCTTGTCCCCGTCCCCAGCGGCCCACAGCCCCGGGTGGGCTACAGATCTCTTCCCCAGGACGAGAGCTTTCCATAGTGGGCAGGCTCAAGGTTGTGCGCGCCCTGGAACGCTTTGAATTAATTTTTCAATGCCCAGTGTTATTGCACTGTCCAGCGGCTGCCCCTCGGCCTCTGCTCGGGGTCCTGCGTCCGTCCCCAGCGGCCCACCGTCCCGGGTGGGCTACAGATCTCTTCCCCAGGACGAGAGCTTTCCATAGTGGGCAGGCTCGAGGTTGTGCGCGCCCTGGAACTGTTTTAATTAATTTACCAATACCCAGTGTTACTGCACTGTCCAGCGGCTGCCCCTCGGCCTCTGCTCGGGGTCTTGCCCCCGTCCCCAGCGGCCCACATGCCCGAGTGGGACATCCATCTCTTCCCCAGGACGAGAGCTTTCCGTAGTGGGCAGGCTCGAGCTCGTGCGCGCCCTGGAACGCTTTGAATTAATTTTTCAATACCCAGTGTTATTGCACTGTCCAGCGGCTGCCCCTCGGCCTCTGCTCGGGGTCTTGCCCCCGTCCCCAGCGGCCCACATGCCCGAGTGGGACATCCATCTCTTCCCCAGGACGAGAGCTTTCCGTAGTGGGCAGGCTCGAGGTTGTGCGCGCCCTGGAACTCTTTTAATTTATTTACCAATACCCAGTGTTATTGCACTGTCCAGCGGCTGCCCCTCGGCCTCTGTTCGGGGTCTTGCCCCCGTCCCCAGCGGCCCACCGTCCCGGGTGGGACCTCCGTCTCTTCCCCAGGACGAGAGCTTTCCGTAGTGGGCAGGCTCGAGCTCGTGCGCGCCCTGGAACTGTTTTAATTTATTTACCAATGCCCAGTGTTATTGCACTGTCCAGCGGCTGCCCCTCGGCCTCTGTTCGGGGTCCTGCCCCCGTCCCCAGCGGCCCACAGCCCCGGGTGGGCGACAGATCTCTCCCCCAGGACGAGAGCTTTCCATAGTGGGCAGGCTCGAGGTCGTGCGCGCCCTGGAACTGTTTTAATTTATTTACCAATACCCAGTGTTATTGCACTGTCCAGCGGCTGCCCCTCGGCCTCGCACTCGGGCTGGGGTGCTTGGGCTACCCCCGTGGGGGTCCCAGGCTGCCCCCAGGCGGCCGAGGGAACCGTTACCATGACAACCTCGCTCGGATTGCCACCCGTCCCACGGTCGGGCCCATTCCTTCCAAACTGTTTTCATTATAGATCCACTTGTGGAAGTCCCATCCGAGCACGGACGATTTCCTTTGAAAGGGGGTACTGGCAGCAGCTAAATGCGCTGGTTTCACCAATGGACACGCTCTACTTTGGAAGCCAGCAGGGTAAGATGCCAGACCGGAAATCCCTGCCTGCCGCCCGGCAGGAGCACTTGCCGGCGGGGGGTTCGATCAGCCTCCAGGCCATGCCCGGACGGGTCGCCGGAGGTGTCACACGGGTCCCTGCGAGCTCCAGGGACCCCGGGAGCGGTTACCATGGCAACCGAGGGCAGACCCATTCGGCTCGCCTTCTTTCCTCGACAACTCCCGTTCCGCAAGGGCTATTCGAGCGCGGATCACTTCGTTTGAAAGGGGGGACATGCCGCAGTGACCAGCGCTGGTCCCATCCCTCTGCGCCTTTTACTTTTGAAGCCAGGCCCGGGAGAAGGCAAAACGGAAATCACCGCCTCCTGCCCGGCAGGAAGCTTTGCTGGCGGGGGCACGAAGCTGAGCCTCCAGGGCAGACCCGGCCGAGTCTACGGAGGTATAACTTGCCGGGCCAAATACGAGCGCTCATGCATTTTGGCCCAGCGGAAGCCTACCACCAGCTGAGCAGCCAGAGGTTTTGAAAGCCTGCCCCCCAACGGTGGACCTGAGCTGGGTGTGGGTGGGGGCATTCTGTCGGTGTCGTCTGGATCTTTCCAACAAGCCCAACCTGATGGTTCTAGGCCTTATGGTTCCAGAGTTATGCCTATTTCAAATCATCATTTCTGATGTGGAGCAATCGGTTTTTAGAAATGATGACACATTATGGGACACAGCTCAGCCCAGGAACATGCTATCTCCTCGGGGTAAAGCTCCAGAACCCTGGGGGTCTGGAGCTGGTGTGGGAGGTGAAATGAGGACCGTAAATATCAAGCCTTTTTATTCAGCCTTGGAATAAAGTGATCCTTGCATGCACACTTCCAGCTGTGGGTCACACATTATAAAATATTGCCCGCCAATGGTGCACCCCAGCCTGGCTTGGATAGAACCAATGTGTAGGTATGGTTCTATGCTTTCCAACAAGCCCAACCTGATGGTTCTGGGCCTTATGGTTCCAGAGTTATGGCTATTTCAAGTCATCATTTCTAATGTGGAGCATTCGGTTTTTATGAATGGTGACACATTATGGGACACAGCTCAGCCCAGGAACATGCTATCTCCTCGGGGTCAAGACCTCCAGAACCCTGGGGGTCTGGAGCTGGTGTGGGAGGTGAAATGAGGACCATAACTATGGAGGGTTTTTATTCAGCCTTCAAATAAAGTGATCCTTGCATGCACACTTCCAGCTGTGGGCCACACATTATAAAAGCTTGCCCGAATTTGGTGCACCTCAGCTGGGATTGGATAGAAGCATCGTGTAGGTATGGTCTGGATCTTTCCAACAAGCTCCACCTGATGGTTCTAGGCCTTATGGATCCCGAGTTATGCCTATTTCAAGTCATAATTTATGATGTGGAGCATTCGGTTTTTATGAATGATGACACATTATGGGGCACAGCTCAGCCCAGGAACATGCCATCTCCTCGGGGTCAAGACCTCCAGAACCCTGGGGGTCTGGAGCTGGTGTGGGAGGTGAAATGAGGACCATAACTATGGAGGTTTTTATTCAGCCTTGGAATAAAGTGATCCTTGCATGCACACTTCCAGCTGTGGGCCACACATTATAAAAGCTTGCCCGAATTTGGTGCACCCCAGCTGGGCTTGGATAGAGCCAATGTGTAGGTATGGTCTGGAGCTTTCCAACAAGCCCACCTGATGGTTCTAGGCCTTATGGATCCCGAGTTATGCCTATTTCAAGTCATAATTTATGATGTGGAGCATTCGGTTTTTATGAAATGATGACACATTATGGGGCACAGCTCAGCCCTGGAACATGCTATCTCCTCGGGGTCAAGACCTCCAGAACCCTGGGGGTCTGGAGCTGGTGTGGGAGGTGAAATGAGGACCATAACTATGGAGGGTTTTTATTCAGCCTTGGCATAAAGTGATCCTTGCATGCACACTTCCAGCTGTGGGCCACACATTATAAAATCCTGCCCCCATTTGGTGCACCTCAGCTGGGATTGGATAGAAGCAACGTGTAGGTATGGTTCTATGCTTTCCAACAAGCCCAACCTGATGGTTCTGGGCCTTATGGTTCCAGAGTTATGCCTATTTCAAGTCATCATTTCTGATGTGGAGCATTCGGTTTTTATGAATGGTGACACATTATGAGACACAGCTCAGCCCAGGAACATGCTATCTCCTCGGGGTCAAGACCTCCAGAACCCTGGGGGTCTGGAGCTGGTGTGGGAGGTGAAATGAGGACCATAACTATGGAGGGTTTTTATTCAGCCTTCACATAAAGTGATCCTTGCATGCACACTTCCAGCTGTGGGCCACACATTATAAAAGCTTGCCCGAATTTGGTGCACCCCAGCTGGGATTGGATAGAAGCATCGTGTAGGTATGGTCTGGATCTTTCCAACAAGCCTAACCTGATGGTTCTGGGCCTTATGGATCCAGAGTTATGGCTATTTCAATTCATATTTTCTGATGTGGAGCATTCGGTTTTTATGAATGATGACACATTATGGGACACAGCTCAGCCCAGGAACATGCTATCTCCTCGGGGTAAAAGCTCCAGAACCCTGGGAGTCTGGAGCTGGTGTGGGAGGTGAAATGAGGACCATAACTATGGAGGGTTTTTATTCAGCCTTCACATAAAGTGATCCTTGCATGCACACTTCCAGCTGTGGGTCACACATTATAAAATATTGCCCGCCAATGGTGCACCCCAGCTGGGCTTGGATAGAACCAATGTGTAGGTATGGTTCTATGCTTTCCAACAAGCCTAACCTGATGGTTCTAGGCCTTATGGATCCAGAGTTATGCCTATTTCAAGTCATAATTTCTGATGTGGAGCATTCGGTTTTTATGAATGATGACACATTATGGGACACAGCTCAGCCCAGGAACATGCTATCTCCTCGGGGTAAAAAGCTCCAGAACCCTGGGAGTCTGGAGCTGGTGTGGGAGGTGAAATGAGGACCATAAATATCAAGGCCTTTTTATTCAGCCTTCGAATAAAGTGATCCTTGCATGCACACTTCCAGCTGTGGGCCACACATTATAAAAGCTTGCCCCGCATTTGGTGCACCCCAGCTGGGCTTGGATAGAACCAATGTGTAGGTATGGTTCTATGCTTTCCAACAAGCCCAACCTGATGGTTCTGGGCCTTATGGTTCCAGAGTTATGCCTATTTCAAGTCATCATTTCTGATGTGGAGCATTCGGTTTTTATGAATGGTGACACATTATGGGACACAGCTCAGCCCAGGAACATGCTATCTCCTCGGGGTCAAGAGCTCCAGAACCCTGGGGTCTGGAGCTGGTGTGGAGGTGAAATGAGGACCATAACTATGGAGGTTTTTATTCAGCCTTGGAATAAAGTGATCCTTGCATGCACACTTCCAGCTGTGGGCCACACATTATAAAAGCTTGCCGAATTTGGTGCACCCCAGCTGGGCTTGGATAGAAGCAATGTGTAGGTATGGTTCTATGCTTTCCAACAAGCCCAACCTGATGGTTCTGGGCCTTATGGATCCAGAGTTATGCCTATTTCAAGTCATAATTTCTGATGTGGAGCATTCGGTTTTTATGAATGATGACACATTATGGGGCACAGCTCAGCCCAGGAACATGCCATCTCCTCGGGGTCAAGAGCTCCAGAACCCTGGGGGTCTGGAGCTGGTGTGGGAGGTGAAATGAGGACCATAACTATGGAGGTTTTTATTCAGCCTTGGAATAAAGTGATCCTTGCATGCACACTTCCAGCTGTGGGCCACACATTATAAAAGCTTGCCCGAATTTGGTGCACCCCAGCTGGGCTTGGATAGAGCCAATGTGTAGGTATGGTCTGGATGCTTTCCAACAAGCCCAACCTGATGGTTCTAGGCCTTATGGATCCAGAGTTATGCCTATTTCAAGTCATAATTTATGATGTGGAGCATTCGGTTTTTATGAAATGATGACACATTATGGGGCACAGCTCAGCCCAGGAACATGCTATCTCCTCGGGGTCAAGACCTCCAGAACCCTGGGGGTCTGGAGCTGGTGTGGGAGGTGAAATGAGGACCATAACTATGGAGGGTTTTTATTCAGCCTTCAAATAAAGTGATCCTTGCATGCACACTTCCAGCTGTGGGCCACACATTATAAAAGCTTGCCCCCATTTGGTGCACCCCAGCTGGGCTTGGATAGAAGCAATGTGTAGGTATGGTTCTGGATGCTTTCCAACAAGCCCAACCTGATGGTTCTGGGCCTTATGGATCCAGAGTTATGCCTATTTCAAGTCATCATTTCTGATGTGGAGCATTCGGTTTTTATGAATGATGACACATTATGGGACACAGCTCAGCCCAGGAACATGCTATCTCCTCGGGGTCAAGACCTCCAGAACCCTGGGGGTCTGGAGCTGGTGTGGGAGGTGAAATGAGGACCATAACTATGGAGGGTTTTTATTCAGCCTTCACATAAAGTGATCCTTGCATGCACACTTCCAGCTGTGGGCCACACATTATAAAAGCTTGCCCGAATTTGGTGCACCCCAGCTGGGATTGGATAGAAGCATCGTGTAGGTATGGTCTGGATGCTTTCCAACAAGCCTAACCTGATGGTTCTGGGCCTTATGGATCCAGAGTTATGGCTATTTCAATTCATATTTTCTGATGTGGAGCATTCGGTTTTTATGAATGATGACACATTATGGGGCACAGCTCAGCCCAGGAACATGCTATCTCCTCGGGGTAAAAAGCTCCAGAACCCTGGGAGTCTGGAGCTGGTGTGGGAGGTGAAATGAGGACCATAACTATGGAGTTTTTATTCAGCCTTCACATAAAGTGATCCTTGCATGCACACTTCCAGCTGTGGGCCACACATTATAAAAGCTTGCCCGAATTTGGTGCACCCCAGCTGGGCTTGGATAGAACCAATGTGTAGGTATGGTTCTATGCTTTCCAACAAGCCCAACCTGATGGTTCTGGGCCTTATGGATCCAGAGTTATGCCTATTTCAAGTCATATTTTCTGATGTGGAGCATTCGGTTTTTATGAATGGTGACACATTATGGGACACAGCTCAGCCCAGGAACATGCCATCTCCTCGGGGTAAAAAGCTCCAGAACCCTGGGAGTCTGGAGCTGGTGTGGGAGGTGAAATGAGGACCATAACTATGGAGGGTTTTTATTCAGCCTTCAAATAAAGTGATCCTTGCATGCACACTTCCAGCTGTGGGTCACACATTATAAAATCTTGCCCGCATTTGGTGCACCCCAGCTGGGCTTGGATAGAACCAATGTGTAGGTATGGTTCTATGCTTTCCAACAAGCCTAACCTGATGGTTCTGGGCCTTATGGATCCAGAGTTATGCCTATTTCAAGTCATAATTTCTGATGTGGAGCATTCGGTTTTTATGAATGATGACACATTATGGGACACAGCTCAGCCCAGGAACATGCTATCTCCTCGGGGTAAAAAGCTCCAGAACCCTGGGAGTCTGGAGCTGGTGTGGGAGGTGAAATGAGGACCATAACTATGGAGGGTTTTTATTCAGCCTTCGAATAAAGTGATCCTTGCATGCACACTTCCAGCTGTGGGCCACACATTATAAAAGCTTGCCCGAATTTGGTGCACCTCAGCTGGGCTTGGATAGAAGCAACGTGTAGGTATGGTCTGGATGCTTTCCAACAAGCCTAACCTGATGGTTCTGGGCCTTATGGATCCAGAGTTATGCCTATTTCAAGTCATAATTTCTGATGTGGAGCATTCGGTTTTTATGAATGATGACACATTATGGGGCACAGCTCAGCCCAGGAACATGCCATCTCCTCGGGTCAAAAGCTCCAGAACCCTGGGAGTCTGGAGCTGGTGTGGGAGGTGAAATGAGGACCATAACTATGGAGGGTTTTTATTCAGCCTTGGCATAAAGTGATCCTTGCATGCACACTTCCAGCTGTGGGCCACACATTATAAAAGCTTGCCCGAATTTGGTGCACCCCAGCTGGGCTTGGATAGAGCCAATGTGTAGGTATGGTTCTATGCTTTCCAACAAGCCTAACCTGATGGTTCTGGGCCTTATGGATCCAGAGTTATGCCTATTTCAAGTCATCATTTCTGATGTGGAGCATTCGGTTTTTATGAATGGTGACACATTATGGGGCACAGCTCAGCCCAGGAACATGCCATCTCCTCGGGTGAAAAGCTCCAGAACCCTGGGAGTCTGGAGCTGGTGTGGGAGGTGAAATGAGGACCATAACTATGGAGGGTTTTTATTCAGCCTTGGAATAAAGTGATCCTTGCATGCACACTTCCAGCTGTGGGTCACACATTATAAAATATTGCCCGCCATTTGGTGCACCCCAGCTGGGCTTGGATAGAACCAATGTGTAGGTATGGTTCTATGCTTTCCAACAAGCCTAACCTGATGGTTCTGGGCCTTATGGATCCAGAGTTATGCCTATTTCAAATCATCATTTCTGATGTGGAGCATTCGGTTTTTATGAATGGTGACCCTTTCATGGGGGCACAGCTCAGCCCAGGAACATGCTATCTCCTTGGGGTCAAAGAGCTCCAGAACACTGGGGGTCTGGAGCTGCCCTGAGAGGTGAAATGAGGACCATAACTATGGAGCTTTTTTATCCAGCCTTGGAATAAAGTGATCCTTGCATGGACACTTCCAGCTGTGGGTCACACATTACCAAAGCTTGCCCCCATTTGGTGCACCCCAGCCGGGCTTGGATAGAGCCAATGTGTAGGTATGGTCTGTAGCTTTCCATCAAGCTCCACCTGATGGTTCTGGGCCTTATGGATCCCGAGTTATGGCTATTTCAAGTGGGCAACGGTAAGCTCGCGACTTTACAGGGCCGCCGTTTCCCGTAGGAAGCTCCGATCGGGACGGTTTTTTTTTCTCCGTACTCGTTGCAAAATGCTGGTCCGGAATATGGTGTCATTTTTGCCCTAAAGTGTCCGCAACGTTTTCTCATCGCAGCTCCCCGCAGGAGGGCTCCAGAGCCGGGGACCGGCGTCATTGCGTAGCCCTCGGCCAGCCCTTTCCAACAAGGTACGGCACTCCGTGATCGGACCAGGGGGACGGGCGATAGGCCGATTTACGTTAATACATGGATTTCAATGGCGTTACCATGGCAACGGTAAGCTCGCGAATTTGGAGGGCCGCCGTTTCCCGTAGGAAGCTCCGATTTGGACGGGGTTTTTTTCTCCGTACTCGGTGCAAGATGCTGGTCCGGAATATGGTGTCATTTTTGCCCTAAAGTGTCCGCAACGTTTTCTCAATGCAGCTCCCAGCAGGGGGGCTCTGGAACCGGGGGACCGGCGTCATTGCGTAGCCCCGGGCCAGCCCTTTCCAACGAGGTACGGCACTCCGTGATCGGACCAGGGGGACGGGCGATAGGCCGATTTACGTTAATACATGGATTTCAATGGCGTTACCATGGCAACGGTAAGCTCGCGAATTTGGAGGGCCGCCGTTTCCCGTAGGAAGCTCCGATTTGGACGGGGTTTTTTTCTCCGTACTCGGTGCAAAATGCTGGTCCGGAATATGGTGTCATTTTTGCCCTAAAGTGTCCGCAACGTTTTCTCAATGCAGCTCCCAGCAGGGGGCTCTGGAACCGGGGGACCGGCGTCATTGCGTAGCCCCGGGCCAGCCCTTTCCAACGAGGTACGGCACTCCGTGATCGGACCAGGGGGACGGCAGACAGGCCGATTTACGTGATAACACGGTTGCCATAGTTACACCATAGGAGCCCATTCATTTCTATCGGTTTTCCATGTAACATGAACATGTCAGACATTTCGCCGGTTTATCGTTTTTAACTCCCGTTCTGGAGGTCGGATTTGCATGGGGTCACTTGCGTTGGATCCAGCTGGACCAGCTGCACAAAACAAAATTGGTTTGGTAATTTTAGCCCCACGGGAACAATTTGTCAAAACGGACTTCCGGCGCTAGTTCGCCGGCCGTTCGTCTCCGCGTACGCCACGTCCGGTGGTCTGAAAGCCCTTAAAATAAGCTTCAAAACAAGCTATGCCCAGCCCGGATACGAGCTATTTTGACTAAACTACTTTAGAACACATTTTCATATTTGCCCCTAATTACTAGCGCCATAAGCGCCCATTCATTTCCATGACTTTCCAACAGGGCGAGATTGGTTATGAATTTTTATCTCCCGTTCTGGAGCTGGGATTTGGATGGGGACAGTATAGTTTAATTTCGTACATCCCTCTGCACGAACGTGAGCTATTTTTAGTCGCTCCAAACGCTCCGCCCCTTTCCGCATAATTAAAAGACGGCGTATTTAAATTCCTACAATTCGGCCGTTTGTTCTAAAATTATGAAACCACTTTATTTATGTGCAGCGTTATGATTTGCACACTTTACCCAGAGGATAGCCCTATTAAAAAATGTTTCCCCTCGACGCTAGAGCCGATCGAAAATTTCCTTCGGCCGCCATCTTACGTACGAACGTAAGGGGGCGTGTCCCCCCTTTGTCCCGTAGGGGCCCCGGTTCCCTTCGAAATGACGCCTCGGTTGTCCCGGTAGGACGTTTTTTGACAAAACGCCCGTTACACAAAAATCCTGAAAACCGATCCCATTGAAAACCAGCCAATTTTTTTGAGAATCCTAGGCGCCCACCGGCAGAATTTTAGAAACCTCGATTTCAGAACGACGTCTTCCATGGTGGAGACTAGGTTTCTACCGAGATACCTCAAGCAGGCTATGCCCAAGCCTAAAGCCCATTGGGCGGATTGATTTTCAAGGAATTGACGGTTTTTATGGAAGTCATTCATTTCACCGACCCGGTGAGCATTCATGCCCGCGTATGAGGCACCATGCCCGGATTAGCTTGCCCGCACGATGACCCCCGGGTCCGGTTGTCCAAAAATGACAACCATGGTCCATGTGAACGGCATGACCACGGCTCGCCCGGGGAAGGCACCCCGCGCGCGAGCGCCCCCTGCGGGCTGGCTTACGCGCGAAAGAGCGCCTGGAGCTATATGCTTGTCAAATCTCTTCCATGGCCCGTATCGCTACGGGACTTTCACAGAAGTGAAGCCCGCGCTCTGGAGCGCCGCCTAAGGGCAATTCTGACGAAAAATACCATCGCAAAGCAGTCCATTTTCGGACAAGTTTGCCCAATAATATGGCCCTGGATGGTCTAAAATACGCTGAATTTTTTCAAAGTCCAGCTTTGCCAAGGGAGATACTCACGCATGTGTCCGGCTCTCTGGAGCTTCACACAACGGTCGCGCAAGTGATATTATCGACCGATAAAGTGCCCAAAATCGGACACAAGTGGCCCCACGCGCGCCACGGTTCATATGCTTGTTTGAAAAATGGCAAAGTCCAGCGAGGCTAGGTAAATTATTACCCCAGTCCCCTGGAAGTGTCTCACCGGGACAATATGAACGAAACGTCGGTCTGATGGCCTTCATTTCACGGGCACAATGATCGAACCTCATGCCCTGGTTCTATATGCTTGTCTAAAAAATGGCAAAGTCCAGCGAGGCTAGGTAAATTATTACCCCAGTCCCCTGGAAGTGTCTCACCGGGACAATATGAACGAAACGTCGGTCTGATGGCCTTCATTTCACGGACACAATGATCGAACCTCATGCCCTGGTTCTATATGCTTGTCTGAAAAATGGCAAAGTCCAGCGAGGCTAGGTAAATTATTACCCCAGTCCCCTGGAAGTGTCTCACCGGGACAATATGAACGAAACGTCGGTCTGATGGCCTTCATTTCACGGACACAATGATCGAACCTCATGCCCTGGTTCTATATGCTTGTCGGAAGAGTGTCAAAGTCCAGCGCTGCGAGGACCATTATTACCACAGGTCTGTGGAAGTGTCTCACCGGGACAATATGAACGAAACGTCGGTCTGACGGCCTTCATTTCACGGGCACAATTATCGAAGCACATGCCCTGGTTCTATATGCTTGTCGGAAGAGTGTCAAAGTCCAGCGCTGCGAGGACCATTATTACCACAGGTCTGTGGAAGTGTCTCACCGGGACAATATGAACGAAACGTCGGTCTGACGGCCTTCATTTCACGGGCACAATGATCGAAGCACATGCCCTGGTTCTATATGCTTGTCTGAAAACCAGCGCTGCAGGCAAATCAATGACCGTCCCCGCGCGGGCAGGGACTGGCGTAATCAAGTGACAGGCTGGGACAGCTGTCACAAGCAACCTGGGGCGGTAGCAAGGAGGGGCCCCCTCGGCGCGTGCCGAGAGGGGCCTGAGGGCCTAATCAGTCGTGCAGGTGCGGGTCCGGCTGCTTCAGGCACTCGTGTCTGCTTGCTGCCCGGATTACGGATGCACGTTCTGATGTGGCAGGCTGGGACAGCTGTCACGCGCTCCCTGGTGGAGCAACGATGAAGGTCCGGAGGGCGTTCCTTGAACTGGCAAATGACTGATCATGAAAACGATGCCAGGATCCATGTGCTCGTCCTTGCGGCTTGCAGCACATGCCTTGTTTGTCTTCCATGTTTTCCAGAGTGGCAGGCTGGCATAGCTGTCACAAGTTCCCCGGGGCGGTCGAACCAAAAGTAGTCCGGAGGGCCTTCCATGAACTGGCAAATGATTCCCAAAGCCATGTGCTTGTGTGAATAACAGGAACGAGGCGACGTTCTCTGTAAGGGCCATAGACACCATAGAATGCGAAAGGATGAGGCTCCTGTCGACGGTTCTCTTTCCTCCCCTCGAGCCTGGAGCCGTTGTAGGTGCGGGCCCGGCTGCTTGCAGTGTCACATGGCGTCAGGGCGTTGGCCTGCCTGCTGACCGGGTTACGGATGCACGGTTCTGAAATGCATTAGTGGGAGCGACTGGGTTTCCGGCGGCAGTCCTTTGACTACGCGTGGCAGGCTGGGACAGCTGTCACAAACCGAGCGTGCGCATGACGGTTTATCCTGCCGACAGGTCTCCACTCCTTGCCTTACGCTTTCTCCGGAATGACGTAGTTGGTGCTGTATGTACTCCCCTCAAAAGGATACATTGTACTGATAAACGCTGGGTATTCGGACCTGGTTCTGTCGGTGGTTTCGGCTGGATTGTCCAACGCGAGACGCGTAGGTGCGGGCCCGGCTGTGTGACGGCATTCGTGTCGGCATGCTGACCGGGTTACGGATGCGCGGTTCTCCATCACTGTGGGGCGGACAAGCACGGGAAAAACAAAACGAGCGTAACTGCGGAAGACGAGTGCTCCTGCACGTCCGAGCCATAGTCCTCCCCTCGAGCCTGGGGCCGTGTAGGTGCGGGTCCGGCTGCATGTAGGGGCACTTTGCGCCATGGTGTCCTCATGCTGACCGGGTTACG
>CM059301.1:4012500-4022500 GCA_030340665.1 Neosalanx taihuensis | reverse complement strand
AAAGCAGCGAGTGCCGCCATCTTGGTTCGGTTTGGGAGGAAATGGATGTCATGCACTTTTGCCACTGTTTCTTGCGGGGGCTTGAGTGGTGGGAGGTGGGGGATGTTTGCCACTGTCGTTTCGGTGTGCTCACGGGCTTCCCAAGCGGGTGGGTGCTCCGGTACCGGAGAGAGGAGTGACGCAGGGTGGGTGCGTGTCCGCGAGAGGGCACTGCTGGACGGAGAACCGTGTGCGCCCTGCGTTGGTGTGGATGAACGGAGCCCGTCTCCACGCACTGACGGTGGGGCGGGGGAGGGAGTCTTCGCCTGTGCACTGCATGCATGAATAAAGTCCAATGGTTAACGCATGGAAGAGGAATGCTTTCCGTGCGATGGATCTGATTTCCCACCCCGTTTTCCTTCACTGCAGGCGGGGGCTGTGTGGGTGCGTGTCCGCGAGAGGGCACTGCTGGACGGAGAACCGTGTGCGCCCTGCGTTGGTGTGGATGAACGGAGCCCGTCTCCACGCACTGAGGGTGGGGCGGGGGAGGGAGTTTCGCCTGTGCACGGCATGTAGGAATAAAGTCCAATGGCTGACGCATGGAAGAGGAAGGCTTTCCGTGCGATGGATCTGATTTCCCACCCCGTTTTCCTTCACTGCAGGCGGGGGCTGTGTGGGTGCGTGTCCGCGAGAGGGCACTGCTGGACGGAGAACCGTGTGCGCCCTGCGTTGGTGTGCATGAACGGAGCCCGTCTCCACGCACTGAGGGTGGGGCGGGGGAGGGAGTCTCGCCGGTGCACGGCATGCATGCATGAATAAAGTCCAAAAGCTTACAGCACCTGGGATTCCCAGGCAGTCTCCCATCCAAGTACTAACCAGGCCCAACTCTGCTTAACTTCCGAGATCAGACGAGATCGGGTGTGTTCAGGGTGGTGTGGCCGTAAGCGAGGGGGATCGTGTGCCGGATGGTGCCATGCTCCACGCCCCTCGGCCTCTGCTCGGGGTCTTGTCCCCGTCCCCAGCGGCCCACAGCCCCGGGTGGGCTACAGATCTCTTCCCCAGGACGAGAGCTTTCCATAGTGGGCAGGCTCAAGGTTGTGCGCGCCCTGGAACGCTTTGAATTAATTTTTCAATGCCCAGTGTTATTGCACTGTCCAGCGGCTGCCCCTCGGCCTCTGCTCGGGGTCCTGCGTCCGTCCCCAGCGGCCCACCGTCCCGGGTGGGCTACAGATCTCTTCCCCAGGACGAGAGCTTTCCATAGTGGGCAGGCTCGAGGTTGTGCGCGCCCTGGAACTGTTTTAATTAATTTACCAATACCCAGTGTTACTGCACTGTCCAGCGGCTGCCCCTCGGCCTCTGCTCGGGGTCTTGCCCCCGTCCCCAGCGGCCCACATGCCCGAGTGGGACATCCATCTCTTCCCCAGGACGAGAGCTTTCCGTAGTGGGCAGGCTCGAGCTCGTGCGCGCCCTGGAACGCTTTGAATTAATTTTTCAATACCCAGTGTTATTGCACTGTCCAGCGGCTGCCCCTCGGCCTCTGCTCGGGGTCTTGCCCCCGTCCCCAGCGGCCCACATGCCCGAGTGGGACATCCATCTCTTCCCCAGGACGAGAGCTTTCCGTAGTGGGCAGGCTCGAGGTTGTGCGCGCCCTGGAACTCTTTTAATTTATTTACCAATACCCAGTGTTATTGCACTGTCCAGCGGCTGCCCCTCGGCCTCTGTTCGGGGTCTTGCCCCCGTCCCCAGCGGCCCACCGTCCCGGGTGGGACCTCCGTCTCTTCCCCAGGACGAGAGCTTTCCGTAGTGGGCAGGCTCGAGCTCGTGCGCGCCCTGGAACTGTTTTAATTTATTTACCAATGCCCAGTGTTATTG
Source organism: Neosalanx taihuensis (assembly GCA_030340665.1). NCBI lineage: Eukaryota > Metazoa > Chordata > Actinopteri > Osmeriformes > Salangidae > Neosalanx > Neosalanx taihuensis. The sequence goes on along the minus strand of CM059301.1, from coordinate 4,020,649 downwards.
CACTGTCCAGCGGCTGCCCCTCGGCCTCTGTTCGGGGTCCTGCCCCCGTCCCCAGCGGCCCACAGCCCCGGGTGGGCGACAGATCTCTCCCCCAGGACGAGAGCTTTCCATAGTGGGCAGGCTCGAGGTCGTGCGCGCCCTGGAACTGTTTTAATTTATTTACCAATACCCAGTGTTATTGCACTGTCCAGCGGCTGCCCCTCGGCCTCGCACTCGGGCTGGGGTGCTTGGGCTACCCCCGTGGGGGTCCCAGGCTGCCCCCAGGCGGCCGAGGGAACCGTTACCATGACAACCTCGCTCGGATTGCCACCCGTCCCACGGTCGGGCCCATTCCTTCCAAACTGTTTTCATTATAGATCCACTTGTGGAAGTCCCATCCGAGCACGGACGATTTCCTTTGAAAGGGGGTACTGGCAGCAGCTAAATGCGCTGGTTTCACCAATGGACACGCTCTACTTTGGAAGCCAGCAGGGTAAGATGCCAGACCGGAAATCCCTGCCTGCCGCCCGGCAGGAGCACTTGCCGGCGGGGGGTTCGATCAGCCTCCAGGCCATGCCCGGACGGGTCGCCGGAGGTGTCACACGGGTCCCTGCGAGCTCCAGGGACCCCGGGAGCGGTTACCATGGCAACCGAGGGCAGACCCATTCGGCTCGCCTTCTTTCCTCGACAACTCCCGTTCCGCAAGGGCTATTCGAGCGCGGATCACTTCGTTTGAAAGGGGGGACATGCCGCAGTGACCAGCGCTGGTCCCATCCCTCTGCGCCTTTTACTTTTGAAGCCAGGCCCGGGAGAAGGCAAAACGGAAATCACCGCCTCCTGCCCGGCAGGAAGCTTTGCTGGCGGGGGCACGAAGCTGAGCCTCCAGGGCAGACCCGGCCGAGTCTACGGAGGTATAACTTGCCGGGCCAAATACGAGCGCTCATGCATTTTGGCCCAGCGGAAGCCTACCACCAGCTGAGCAGCCAGAGGTTTTGAAAGCCTGCCCCCCAACGGTGGACCTGAGCTGGGTGTGGGTGGGGGCATTCTGTCGGTGTCGTCTGGATCTTTCCAACAAGCCCAACCTGATGGTTCTAGGCCTTATGGTTCCAGAGTTATGCCTATTTCAAATCATCATTTCTGATGTGGAGCAATCGGTTTTTAGAAATGATGACACATTATGGGACACAGCTCAGCCCAGGAACATGCTATCTCCTCGGGGTAAAAAGCTCCAGAACCCTGGGGGTCTGGAGCTGGTGTGGGAGGTGAAATGAGGACCGTAAATATCAAGCCTTTTTATTCAGCCTTGGAATAAAGTGATCCTTGCATGCACACTTCCAGCTGTGGGTCACACATTATAAAATATTGCCCGCCAATGGTGCACCCCAGCCTGGCTTGGATAGAACCAATGTGTAGGTATGGTTCTATGCTTTCCAACAAGCCCAACCTGATGGTTCTGGGCCTTATGGTTCCAGAGTTATGGCTATTTCAAGTCATCATTTCTAATGTGGAGCATTCGGTTTTTATGAATGGTGACACATTATGGGACACAGCTCAGCCCAGGAACATGCTATCTCCTCGGGGTCAAGACCTCCAGAACCCTGGGGGTCTGGAGCTGGTGTGGGAGGTGAAATGAGGACCATAACTATGGAGGGTTTTTATTCAGCCTTCAAATAAAGTGATCCTTGCATGCACACTTCCAGCTGTGGGCCACACATTATAAAAGCTTGCCCGAATTTGGTGCACCTCAGCTGGGATTGGATAGAAGCATCGTGTAGGTATGGTCTGGATCTTTCCAACAAGCTCCACCTGATGGTTCTAGGCCTTACGGATCCCGAGTTATGCCTATTTCAAGTCATAATTTATGATGTGGAGCATTCGGTTTTTATGAATGATGACACATTATGGGGCACAGCTCAGCCCAGGAACATGCCATCTCCTCGGGGTCAAGACCTCCAGAACCCTGGGGGTCTGGAGCTGGTGTGGGAGGTGAAATGAGGACCATAACTATGGAGGTTTTTTATTCAGCCTTGGAATAAAGTGATCCTTGCATGCACACTTCCAGCTGTGGGCCACACATTATAAAAGCTTGCCCGAATTTGGTGCACCCCAGCTGGGCTTGGATAGAGCCAATGTGTAGGTATGGTCTGGAGCTTTCCATCAAGCTCCACCTGATGGTTCTAGGCCTTACGGATCCCGAGTTATGCCTATTTCAAGTCATAATTTATGATGTGGAGCATTCGGTTTTTAGAAATGATGACACATTATGGGGCACAGCTCAGCCCTGGAACATGCTATCTCCTCGGGGTCAAGACCTCCAGAACCCTGGGGTCTGGAGCTGGTGTGGGAGGTGAAATGAGGACCATAACTATGGAGGGTTTTTATTCAGCCTTGGCATAAAGTGATCCTTGCATGCACACTTCCAGCTGTGGGCCACACATTATAAAATCTTGCCCGAATTTGGTGCACCTCAGCTGGGATTGGATAGAAGCATCGTGTAGGTATGGTCTATGCTTTCCAACAAGCCCAACCTGATGGTTCTGGGCCTTATGGATCCAGAGTTATGCCTATTTCAAGTCATCATTTTCTGATGTGGAGCATTCGGTTTTTATGAATGGTGACACATTATGGGGCACAGCTCAGCCCAGGAACATGCTATCTCCTCGGGGTCAAAACCTCCAGAACCCTGGGGGTCTGGAGCTGGTGTGGGAGGTGAAATGAGGACCATAACTATGGAGGGTTTTTATTCAGCCTTGGCATAAAGTGATCCTTGCATGCACACTTCCAGCTGTGGGCCACACATTATAAAAGCTTGCCCGAATTTGGTGCACCCCAGCTGGGCTTGGATAGAAGCAATGTGTAGGTATGGTTCTGGATGCTTTCCAACAAGCCCAACCTGATGGTTCTGGGCCTTATGGATCCAGAGTTATGCCTATTTCAATTCATATTTTCTAATGTGGAGCATTCGGTTTTTATGAATGGTGACACATTATGGGACACAGCTCAGCCCAGGAACATGCTATCTCCTCGGGGTAAAAAGCTCCAGAACCCTGGGAGTCTGGAGCTGGTGTGGGAGGTGAAATGAGGACCATAACTATGGAGGTTTTTATTCAGCCTTCAAATAAAGTGATCCTTGCATGCACACTTCCAGCTGTGGGTCACACATTATAAAATCCTGCCCGCATTTGGTGCACCCCAGCTGGGCTTGGATAGAACCAATGTGTAGGTATGGTTCTATGCTTTCCAACAAGCCTAACCTGATGGTTCTAGGCCTTATGGATCCCGAGTTATGCCTATTTCAAGTCATAATTTATGATGTGGAGCATTCGGTTTTTATGAATGATGACACATTATGGGACACAGCTCAGCCCAGGAACATGCCATCTCCTCGGGGTAAAAAGCTCCAGAACCCTGGGAGTCTGGAGCTGGTCTGAGAGGTGAAATGAGGACCGTAAATATCAAGCCTTTTTATTCAGCCTTCGAATAAAGTGATCCTTGCATGCACACTTCCAGCTGTGGGCCACACATTATAAAAGCTTGCCCCCATTTGGTGCACCTCAGCTGGGCTTGGATAGAAGCAACGTGTAGGTATGGTCTGGATGCTTTCCAACAAGCCTAACCTGATGGTTCTGGGCCTTATGGATCCAGAGTTATGGCTATTTCAAGTCATATTTTCTGATGTGGAGCATTCGGTTTTTATGAATGGATGACACATTATGGGGCACAGCTCAGCCCAGGAACATGCTATCTCCTCGGGGTCAAGAGCTCCAGAACCCTGGGAGTCTGGAGCTGGTGTGGGAGGTGAAATGAGGACCATAACTATGGAGGGTTTTTATTCAGCCTTGGCATAAAGTGATCCTTGCATGCACACTTCCAGCTGTGGGCCACACATTATAAAAGCTTGCCCGAATTTGGTGCACCCCAGCTGGGCTTGGATAGAGCCAATGTGTAGGTATGGTTCTATGCTTTCCAACAAGCCCAACCTGATGGTTCTGGGCCTTATGGTTCCAGAGTTATGCCTATTTCAAGTCATCATTTCTGATGTGGAGCATTCGGTTTTTATGAATGGTGACACATTATGGGGCACAGCTCAGCCCAGGAACATGCCATCTCCTCGGGTAAAAAGCTCCAGAACCCTGGGAGTCTGGAGCTGGTGTGGGAGGTGAAATGAGGACCATAACTATGGAGCCTTTTTATTCAGCCTTGGAATAAAGTGATCCTTGCATGCACACTTCCAGCTGTGGGTCACACATTATAAAATATTGCCCGCCAATTTGGTGCACCCCAGCTGGGCTTGGATAGAACCAATGTGTAGGTATGGTTCTATGCTTTCCAACAAGCCTAACCTGATGGTTCTGGGCCTTATGGATCCAGAGTTATGCCTATTTCAAATCATCATTTCTGATGTGGAGCATTCGGTTTTTATAAATGGTGACCCTTTCATGGGGCACAGCTCAGCCCAGGAACATGCTATCTCCTTGGGGTCAAGAGCTCCAGAACACTGGGGGTCTGGAGCTGCCCTGAGAGGTGAAATGAGGACCATAACTATGGAGCTTTTTTATCCAGCCTTGGAATAAAGTGATCCTTGCATGGACACTTCCAGCTGTGGGTCACACATTACCAAAGCTTGCCCCCATTTGGTGCACCCCAGCCGGGCTTGGATAGAGCCAATGTGTAGGTATGGTCTGTAGCTTTCCATCAAGCTCCACCTGATGGTTCTGGGCCTTATGGATCCCGAGTTATGGCTATTTCAAGTGGGCAACGGTAAGCTCGCGACTTTACAGGGCCGCCGTTTCCCGTAGGAAGCTCCGATCGGGACGGTTTTTTTTTCTCCGTACTCGTTGCAAAATGCTGGTCCGGAATATGGTGTCATTTTTGCCCTAAAGTGTCCGCAACGTTTTCTCATCGCAGCTCCCCGCAGGAGGGCTCCAGAGCCGGGGACCGGCGTCATTGCGTAGCCCTCGGCCAGCCCTTTCCAACAAGGTACGGCACTCCGTGATCGGACCAGGGGGACGGGCGATAGGCCGATTTACGTTAATACATGGATTTCAATGGCGTTACCATGGCAACGGTAAGCTCGCGAATTTGGAGGGCCGCCGTTTCCCGTAGGAAGCTCCGATTTGGACGGGGTTTTTTTCTCCGTACTCGGTGCAAGATGCTGGTCCGGAATATGGTGTCATTTTTGCCCTAAAGTGTCCGCAACGTTTTCTCAATGCAGCTCCCAGCAGGGGGCTCTGGAACCGGGGGACCGGCGTCATTGCGTAGCCCCGGGCCAGCCCTTTCCAACGAGGTACGGCACTCCGTGATCGGACCAGGGGGACGGGCGATAGGCCGATTTACATTAATACATGGATTTCAATGGCGTTACCATGGCAACGGTAAGCTCGCGAATTTGGAGGGCCGCCGTTTCCCGTAGGAAGCTCCGATTTGGACGGGGTTTTTTTCTCCGTACTCGGTGCAAAATGCTGGTCCGGAATATGGTGTCATTTTTGCCCTAAAGTGTCCGCAACGTTTTCTCAATGCAGCTCCCAGCAGGGGGCTCTGGAACCGGGGGACCGGCGTCATTGCGTAGCCCCGGGCCAGCCCTTTCCAACGAGGTACGGCACTCCGTGATCGGACCAGGGGGACGGCAGACAGGCCGATTTACGTGATAACACGGTTGCCATAGTTACACCATAGGAGCCCATTCATTTCTATCGGTTTTCCATGTAACATGAACATGTCAGACATTTCGCCGGTTTATCGTTTTTAACTCCCGTTCTGGAGGTCGGATTTGCATGGGGTCACTTGCGTTGGATCCAGCTGGACCAGCTGCACAAAACAAAATTGGTTTGGTAATTTTAGCCCCACGGGAACAATTTGTCAAAACGGACTTCCGGCGCTAGTTCGCCGGCCGTTCGTCTCCGCGTACGCCACGTCCGGTGGTCTGAAAGCCCTTAAAATAAGCTTCAAAACAAGCTATGCCCAGCCCGGATACGAGCTATTTTGACTAAACTACTTTAGAACACATTTTCATATTTGCCCCTAATTACTAGCGCCATAAGCGCCCATTCATTTCCATGACTTTCCAACAGGGCGAGATTGGTTATGAATTTTTATCTCCCGTTCTGGAGCTGGGATTTGGATGGGGACAGTATAGTTTAATTTCGTACATCCCTCTGCACGAACGTGAGCTATTTTTAGTCGCTCCAAACGCTCCGCCCCTTTCCGCATAATTAAAAGACGGCGTATTTAAATTCCTACAATTCGGCCGTTTGTTCTAAAATTATGAAACCACTTTATTTATGTGCAGCGTTATGATTTGCACACTTTACCCAGAGGATAGCCCTATTAAAAAATGTTTCCCCTCGACGCTAGAGCCGATCGAAAATTTCCTTCGGCCGCCATCTTACGTACGAACGTAAGGGGGCGTGTCCCCCCTTTTGTCCCGTAGGGGCCCCGGTTCCCTTCGAAATGACGCCTCGGTTGTCCCGGTAGGACGTTTTTTGACAAAACGCCCGTTACACAAAAATCCTGAAAACCGATCCCATTGAAAACCAGCCAATTTTTTTGAGAATCCTAGGCGCCCACCGGCAGAATTTTAGAAACCTCGATTTCAGAACGACGTCTTCCATGGTGGAGACTAGGTTTCTACCGAGATACCTCAAGCAGGCTATGCCCAAGCCTAAAGCCCATTGGGCGGATTGATTTTCAAGGAATTGACGGTTTTTATGGAAGTCATTCATTTCACCGACCCGGTGAGCATTCATGCCCGCGTATGAGGCACCATGCCCGGATTAGCTTGCCCGCACGATGACCCCCGGGTCCGGTTGTCCAAAAATGACAACCATGGTCCATGTGAACGGCATGACCACGGCTCGCCCGGGGAAGGCACCCCGCGCGCGAGCGCCCCTGCGGGCTGGCTTACGCGCGAAAGAGCGCCTGGAGCTATATGCTTGTCAAATCTCTTCCATGGCCCGTATCGCTACGGGACTTTCACAGAAGTGAAGCCCGCGCTCTGGAGCGCCGCCTAAGGGCAATTCTGACGAAAAATACCATCGCAAAGCAGTCCATTTTCGGACAAGTTTGCCCAATAATATGGCCCTGGATGGTCTAAAATACGCTGAATTTTTTCAAAGTCCAGCTTTGCCAAGGGAGATACTCACGCATGTGTCCGGCTCTCTGGAGCTTCACACAACGGTCGCGCAAGTGATATTATCGACCGATAAAGTGCCCAAAATCGGACACAAGTGGCCCCACGCGCGCCACGGTTCATATGCTTGTTTGAAAAATGGCAAAGTCCAGCGAGGCTAGGTAAATTATTACCCCAGTCCCCTGGAAGTGTCTCACCGGGACAATATGAACGAAACGTCGGTCTGATGGCCTTCATTTCACGGGCACAATGATCGAACCTCATGCCCTGGTTCTATATGCTTGTCTGAAAAATGGCAAAGTCCAGCGAGGCTAGGTAAATTATTACCCCAGTCCCCTGGAAGTGTCTCACCGGGACAATATGAACGAAACGTCGGTCTGATGGCCTTCATTTCACGGGCACAATGATCGAACCTCATGCCCTGGTTCTATATGCTTGTCTGAAAAATGGCAAAGTCCAGCGAGGCTAGGTAAATTATTACCCCAGTCCCCTGGAAGTGTCTCACCGGGACAATATGAACGAAACGTCGGTCTGATGGCCTTCATTTCACGGACACAATGATCGAACCTCATGCCCTGGTTCTATATGCTTGTCTGAAAAATGGCAAAGTCCAGCGAGGCTAGGTAAATTATTACCCCAGTCCCCTGGAAGTGTCTCACCGGGACAATATGAACGAAACGTCGGTCTGATGGCCTTCATTTCACGGACACAATGATCGAACCTCATGCCCTGGTTCTATATGCTTGTCGGAAGAGTGTCAAAGTCCAGCGCTGCGAGGACCATTATTACCACAGGTCTGTGGAAGTGTCTCACCGGGACAATATGAACGAAACGTCGGTCTGACGGCCTTCATTTCACGGGCACAATTATCGAAGCACATGCCCTGGTTCTATATGCTTGTCGGAAGAGTGTCAAAGTCCAGCGCTGCGAGGACCATTATTACCACAGGTCTGTGGAAGTGTCTCACCGGGACAATATGAACGAAACGTCGGTCTGACGGCCTTCATTTCACGGGCACAATGATCGAAGCGCATGCCCTGG
>CM059301.1:3987500-4002500 GCA_030340665.1 Neosalanx taihuensis | reverse complement strand
GGCTTGGTTGGGGGGCTTTAACCCAGGGGGGGCTTAATAGTGGGTTCCAAGGGGTCTGCCGGTGCTTAGTGGTGGTGAGGGAGGGTCGGGAGGGAGGGAGAGGCGGGAGAGGAGGGTCGAGTGTCGGCTTGGTGAATGGGGAGCCAGGCCGTTTTGCTTGGGCCCGGGGGCGTTGTGGAGCGGGTTCGAGGGCAGGGTTAGGTGGGGGTGGTTGTAAGGAGAGGGAACCGGTAAGGGGGGCGTGTGTGTGTGGTGGGGTTCCCGAGTTATAAGCATTACAGCGGGGACATGGTTGCTTTGCGCGCCCTTATAATGGAAGTGAATGGGGGGAGGTTTTCGTATTTCTCGCGGGCCCGTGGGGCGTTTTGGACCGGGCTGAAGGTCAGACTTAGTTGGAGGAGGCCCCACGGAAACGAAAGACGTATGGGGGCCGTGTGTGTGTGGTGTGGTCCCCGAGTTATAAGCATTACAGCGGGGACATGGTGCTTTACGCGTCCTTCCGATGGAAGTGAACGGGGGTAGATTTCCGGATTTCTGGCGGGCCCGTGGGGCGTTTTTGACCGGGTTGGAGGTCAGACTTAGTTGGGGGAGGCCCCACGGAAACGAAAGACGTATGGGGGCCGTGTGTGTGTGGTGTGGTCCCCGAGTTATAAGCATTAGAGCGGGGACATGGTGCTTTACGCGTCCTTCCAATGGAAGTGAACGGGGGTAGATTTCCGGATTTCTGGCGGGCCCGTGGGGCGTTTTTGACCGGGTTGGAGGTCAGACTTAGTTGGGGGAGGCCCCACGGAAACGAAAGACGTATGGGGGCCGTGTGTGTGTGGTGTGGTCCCCGAGTTATAAGCATTAGAGCGGGGACATGGTGCTTTACGCGTCCTTCCAATGGAAGTGAACGGGGGTCGATTTCCGAATTTCTGGCGGGCCCGTGGAGCGTTTTGGACCGGGTTTGAGGTCAGACTTAGTTGGGGGAGGCCCCAAAGAAACGAAGGATGTAAGGGGGCCGTGTGTGTGGTGTGTGGTTCCCGAGTTATAAGCATTACAGCGGGGACATGGTTGCTTTACGCGTCCTTCCAATGGAAGTGAATGGGGGTAGATTTCCGTATTTCTCGCGGGCCCGTGGGCCGTTTTTGACCCGGTTTGAGGTCAGACTTAGTTGGGGGAGGCCCCAAAGAAACGAAGGATGTAAGGGGGCCGTGTGTGTGGTGTGTGGTTCCCGAGTTATAAGCGTTACAGCGGGGACATGGTGCTTTACGCGTCCTTCCAATGGAAGTGAACGGGGGTCGATTTCCGAATTTCTGGCGGGCCCGTGGAGCGTTTTGGACCGGGTTTGAGGTCAGACTTAGTTGGGGGAGGCCCCAAAGAAACGAAGGATGTAAGGGGGCCGTGTGTGTGGTGTGTGGTTCCCGAGTTATAAGCATTACAGCGGGGACATGGTTGCTTTACGCGTCCTTCCAATGGAAGTGAATGGGGGTCGATTTCCGTATTTCTCGCGGGCCCGTGGGCCGTTTTTGACCCGGTTTGAGGGCAGGGCTACTTCAGGGAGGTCCTTCTGAAACGAACGCCGTATTGGAGAGGATTTTAGGCGGTCTGGTTCTCGAGTTATGAGCGAAAGCTGTGTGAGAAAAGCAGCGAGTGCCGCCATCTTGGTTCGGTTTGGGAGGAAATGGATGTCATGCACTTTTGCCACTGTTTCTTGCGGGGGCTTGAGTGGTGGGAGGTGGGGGATGTTTGCCACTGTCGTTTCGGTGTGCTCACGGGCTTCCCAAGCGGGTGGGTGCTCCGGTACCGGAGAGAGGAGTGACGCAGGTGGGTGCGTGTCCGCGAGAGGGCACTGCTGGACGGAGAACCGTGTGCGCCCTGCGTTGGTGTGGATGAACGGAGCCCGTCTCCACGCACTGACGGTGGGGCGGGGGAGGGAGTCTCGCCGGTGCACTGCATGCATGAATAAAGTCCAATGGTTAACGCATGGAAGAGGAAGGCTTTCCGTGCGATGGATCTGATTTCCCACCCCGTTTTCCTTCACTGCAGGCCGGGGCTGTGTGGGTGCGTGTCCGCGAGAGGGCACTGCTGGACGGAGAACCGTGTGCGCCCTGCGTTGGTGTGCATGAACGGAGCCCGTCTCCACGCACTGACGGTGGGGCGGGGGAGGGAGTCTCGCCGGTGCACGGCATGCATGCATGAATAAAGTCCAAAAGCTTACAGCACCTGGGATTCCCAGGCAGTCTCCCATCCAAGTACTAACCAGGCCCAACTCTGCTTAACTTCCGAGATCAGACGAGATCGGGTGTGTTCAGGGTGGTGTGGCCGTAAGCGAGGGGGATCGTGTGCCGGATGGTGCCATGCTCCACGCCCCTCGGCCTCTGCTCGTGGTCGTGCGTCCGTCCCCAGCGGCCCACATGCCCGAGTGGGACATCCATCTCTTCCCCAGGACGAGAGCTTTCCGTAGTGGGCAGGCTCGAGGTTGTGCGCGCCCTGGAACTCTTTTAATTAATTTTTCAATGTCCAGTGTTACTGCACTGTCCAGCGGCTGCCCCTCGGCCTCTGCTCGGGGTCTTGCCCCCGTCCCCAGCGGCCCACAGCCCCGGGTGGGCTACAGATCTCTTCCCCAGGACGAGAGCTTTCCATAGTGGGCAGGCTCGAGGTTGTGCGCGCCCTGGAACTGTTTTAATTAATTTACCAATACCCAGTGTTATTGCACTGTCCAGCGGCTGCCCCTCGGCCTCTGCTCGGGGTCTTGCCCCCGTCCCCAGCGGCCCACATGCCCGAGTGGGACATCCATCTCTTCCCCAGGACGAGAGCTTTCCGTAGTGGGCAGGCTCGAGCTCGTGCGCGCCCTGGAACGCTTTGAATTAATTTTTCAATACCCAGTGTTATTGCACTGTCCAGCGGCTGCCCCTCGGCCTCTGCTCGGGGTCTTGCCCCCGTCCCCAGCGGCCCACAGCCCCGGGTGGGCTACAGATCTCTTCCCCAGGACGAGAGCTTTCCGTAGTGGGCAGGCTCGAGGTTGTGCGCGCCCTGGAACTGTTTTAATTAATTTACCAATACCCAGTGTTATTGCACTGTCCAGCGGCTGCCCCTCGGCCTCTGCTCGGGGTCTTGCCCCCGTCCCCAGCGGCCCACATGCCCGAGTGGGACATCCATCTCTTCCCCAGGACGAGAGCTTTCCGTAGTGGGCAGGCTCGAGGTTGTGCGCGCCCTGGAACTCTTTTAATTTATTTACCAATACCCAGTGTTATTGCACTGTCCAGCGGCTGCCCCTCGGCCTCTGTTCGGGGTCTTGCCCCCGTCCCCAGCGGCCCACCGTCCCGGGTGGGACCTCCGTCTCTTCCCCAGGACGAGAGCTTTCCATAGTGGGCAGGCTCGAGCTCGTGCGCGCCCTGGAACTCTTTGAATCCATTTATCAATATCCCAGTGTTATTGCACTGTCCAGCGGCTGCCCCTCGGCCTCGCACTCGGGCTGGGGTACTTGGGCTACCCCCGTGGGGGTCCCAGGCTGCCCCCAGGCGGCCGAGGGAACCGTTACCATGGCAACCTCGCTCGGATCGCCACCCGTCACACGGTCGGGCCCATTCCACCCAAACTGTTTTCATTATAGATCCACTTGTGGAAGTCCCATCCGAGCACGGACGATTTGCTTTTAAAGGGGGTACTGGCAGCAGCTAAATGCGCTGGTTTCACCAATGGACACGCTCTACTTTGGAAGCCAGCAGGGTAAGATGCCAGACCGGAAATCCCTGCCTGCCGCCCGGCAGGAGCACTTGCCGGCGGGGGGTTCGATCAGCCTCCAGGCCATGCCCGGACGGGTCGCTGGAGGTGTCACACGGGTCCCTGCGAGCTCCAGGGACCCCGGGAGCGGTTACCATGGCAACCGAGGGCAGACCCATTCGGCTCGCCTTCTTTCCTCGACAACTCCCGTTCCGCAAGGGCTATTCGAGCGCGGATCACTTCGTTTGAAAGGGGGGGCATGCCGCAGTGACCAGCGCTGGTCCCATCCCGCTGCGCCTTTTACTTTTGAAGCCAGGCCCGGGAGAAGGCAAAACGGAAATCACCGCCTCCTGCCCGGCAGGAAGCTTTGCTGGCGGGGGCACGAAGCTGAGCCTCCAGGGCAGACCCGGCCGAGTCTAGGGAGGTATAACTTGCCGGGCCAAATACGAGCGCTCATGCATTTTGGCCCAGCGGAAGCCTACCACCAGCTGAGCAGCCAGAGGTTTTAAAAGCCTGCCCCCCAACGGTGGACCTGAGCTGGGTGTGGGTGGGGGCATTCTGTCGGTGTCGTCTGGAGCTTTCCAACAAGCCCAACCTGATGGTTCTAGGCCTTATGGATCCCGAGTTATGCCTATTTCAAGTCATAATTTATGATGTGAAGCATTCGGTTTTTATGAATGGTGACCCTTTCATGGGGCACAGCTCAGCCCAGGAACATGCTATCTCCTTGGGGTCAAGAGCTCCAGAACACTGGGGGTCTGGAGCTGGTGTGGGAGGTGAAATGAGGACCATAACTATGGAGGTTTTTTATTCAGCCTTGGCATAAAGTGATCCTTGCATGGACACTTCCAGCTGTGGGTCACACATTATAAAATATTGCCCGCCAATGGTGCACCCCAGCCCGGCTTGGATAGAACCAATGTGTAGGTATGGTTCTATGCTTTCCAACAAGCCCAACCTGATGGTTCTGGGCCTTATGGTTCCAGAGTTATGGCTATTTCAAGTGGGCAAAGGGATCATTTGTCAAGTGGAGCAATGGAGAGTTATGAATGAGGACCCTTTCATGGGGCACAGCTCAGCCCAGGAACATGCCATCTCCTCGGGGTCAAAGCTCACACAACACTGGGAGTCTGGAGCTGGTGTGGGAGGTGAAATGAGGACCATAACTATGGAGCTTTTTTATCCAGCCTTGGAATAAAGTGATCCTTGCATGCACACTTCCAGCTGTGGGCCACACATTATAAAAGCTTGCCCGAATTTGGTGCACCCCAGCTGGGCTTGGATGGAGCCAATGTGTAGGTATGGTCTGGAGCTTTCCAACAAGCCTAACCTGATGGTTCTAGGCCTTATGGATCCCGAGTTATGGCTATTTCAAGTCATCATTTATGATGTGGAGCATTCGGTTTTTAGAAATGATGACACATTATGGGGCACAGCTCAGCCCTGGAACATGCTATCTCCTCGGGGTCAAGACCTCCAGAACCCTGGGGGTCTGGAGCTGGTGTGGGAGGTGAAATGAGGACCATAACTATGGAGGGTTTTATTCAGCCTTCAAATAAAGTGATCCTTGCATGCACACTTCCAGCTGTGGGCCACACATTATAAAATCCTGCCCGCATTTGGTGCACCCCAGCTGGGCTTGGATAGTACCAATGTGTAGGTATGGTTCTATGCTTTCCAACAAGCCCAACCTGATGGTTCTGGGCCTTATGGTTCCAGAGTTATGCCTATTTCAAGTCATCATTTCTGATGTGGAGCATTCGGTTTTTATGAATGGTGACACATTATGAGACACAGCTCAGCCCAGGAACATGCTATCTCCTCGGGGTCAAGACCTCCAGAACCCTGGGGGCCTGGAGCTGGTGTGGGAGGTGAAATGAGGACCATAACTATGGAGGTTTTTTATTCAGCCTTCGAATAAAGTGATCCTTGCATGCACACTTCCAGCTGTGGGCCACACATTATAAAATCCTGCCCGCATTTGGTGCACCCCAGCTGGGCTTGGATAGTACCAATGTGTAGGTATGGTTCTATGCTTTCCAACAAGCCCAACCTGATGGTTCTGGGCCTTATGGTTCCAGAGTTATGCCTATTTCAAGTCATCATTTCTGATGTGGAGCATTCGGTTTTTATGAATGGTGACACATTATGAGACACAGCTCAGCCCAGGAACATGCTATCTCCTCGGGGTCAAGACCTCCAGAACCCTGGGGGCCTGGAGCTGGTGTGGGAGGTGAAATGAGGACCATAACTATGGAGGGTTTTTATTCAGCCTTCAAATAAAGTGATCCTTGCATGCACACTTCCAGCTGTGGGCCACACATTATAAAAGCTTGCCCCCATTTGGTGCACCTCAGCTGGGATTGGATAGAAGCAACGTGTAGGTATGGTCTGGATCTTTCCAACAAGCCTAACCTGATGGTTCTGGGCCTTATGGATCCAGAGTTATGGCTATTTCAATTCATATTTTCTGATGTGGAGCATTCGGTTTTTATGAATGGTGACACATTATGAGACACAGCTCAGCCCAGGAACATGCTATCTCCTCGGGGTCAAGAGCTCCAGAACCCTGGGGGCCTGGAGCTGGTGTGGGAGGTGAAATGAGGACCATAACTATGGAGGGTTTTTATTCAGCCTTGGCATAAAGTGATCCTTGCATGCACACTTCCAGCTGTGGGCCACACATTATAAAAGCTTGCCCGAATTTGGTGCACCTCAGCTGGGATTGGATAGAAGCATCGTGTAGGTATGGTCTGGATCTTTCCAACAAGCCTAACCTGATGGTTCTGGGCCTTATGGTTCCAGAGTTATGCCTATTTCAAGTCATCATTTCTGATGTGGAGCATTCGGTTTTTATGAATGGTGACACATTATGAGACACAGCTCAGCCCAGGAACATGCTATCTCCTCGGGGTCAAGACCTCCAGAACCCTGGGGGCCTGGAGCTGGTGTGGGAGGTGAAATGAGGACCATAACTATGGAGGGTTTTTATTCAGCCTTCAAATAAAGTGATCCTTGCATGCACACTTCCAGCTGTGGGCCACACATTATAAAAGCTTGCCCCCATTTGGTGCACCTCAGCTGGGATTGGATAGAAGCAACGTGTAGGTATGGTCTGGATCTTTCCAACAAGCCTAACCTGATGGTTCTGGGCCTTATGGATCCAGAGTTATGGCTATTTCAATTCATATTTTCTGATGTGGAGCATTCGGTTTTTATGAATGGTGACACATTATGAGACACAGCTCAGCCCAGGAACATGCTATCTCCTCGGGGTCAAGAGCTCCAGAACCCTGGGGGCCTGGAGCTGGTGTGGGAGGTGAAATGAGGACCATAACTATGGAGGGTTTTTATTCAGCCTTGGCATAAAGTGATCCTTGCATGCACACTTCCAGCTGTGGGCCACACATTATAAAATCCTGCCCCCATTTGGTGCACCTCAGCTGGGATTGGATAGAAGCAACGTGTAGGTATGGTTCTATGCTTTCCAACAAGCCCAACCTGATGGTTCTGGGCCTTATGGTTCCAGAGTTATGCCTATTTCAAGTCATATTTTCTGATGTGGAGCATTCGGTTTTTATGAATGGTGACCCTTTCATGGGGCACAGCTCAGCCCAGGAACATGCCATCTCCTCGGGGTCAAAAGCTCCAGAACACTGGGGGTCTGGAGCTGGTGTGGGAGGTGAAATGAGGACCATAACTATGGAGGTTTTTATTCAGCCTTGGCATAAAGTGATCCTTGCATGGACACTTCCAGCTGTGGGCCACACATTATAAAAGCTTGCCCGAATTTGGTGCACCCCAGCTGGGCTTGGATAGAGCCAATGTGTAGGTATGGTCTGGAGCTTTCCAACAAGCCTAACCTGATGGTTCTAGGCCTTATGGATCCCGAGTTATGGCTATTTCAAGTCATCATTTATGATGTGGAGCATTCGGTTTTTATGAAATGATGACACATTATGGGGCACAGCTCAGCCCAGGAACATGCTATCTCCTCGGGGTCAAGACCTCCAGAACCCTGGGGGTCTGGAGCTGGTGTGGGAGGTGAAATGAGGACCATAACTATGGAGGGTTTTTATTCAGCCTTCAAATAAAGTGATCCTTGCATGCACACTTCCAGCTGTGGGCCACACATTATAAAATCCTGCCCGCATTTGGTGCACCCCAGCTGGGCTTGGATAGAACCAATGTGTAGGTATGGTTCTATGCTTTCCAACAAGCCCAACCTGATGGTTCTGGGCCTTATGGTTCCAGAGTTATGCCTATTTCAAGTCATCATTTCTGATGTGGAGCATTCGGTTTTTATGAATGGTGACACATTATGAGACACAGCTCAGCCCAGGAACATGCTATCTCCTCGGGGTCAAGAGCTCCAGAACCCTGGGGGCCTGGAGCTGGTGTGGGAGGTGAAATGAGGACCATAACTATGGAGGTTTTTATTCAGCCTTCGAATAAAGTGATCCTTGCATGCACACTTCCAGCTGTGGGCCACACATTATAAAATCCTGCCCGCATTTGGTGCACCCCAGCTGGGCTTGGATAGTACCAATGTGTAGGTATGGTTCTATGCTTTCCAACAAGCCCAACCTGATGGTTCTGGGCCTTATGGTTCCAGAGTTATGCCTATTTCAAGTCATCATTTCTGATGTGGAGCATTCGGTTTTTATGAATGGTGACACATTATGGGACACAGCTCAGCCCAGGAACATGCTATCTCCTCGGGGTCAAGACCTCCAGAACCCTGGGGGTCTGGAGCTGGTGTGGGAGGTGAAATGAGGACCATAACTATGGAGGGTTTTTATTCAGCCTTCAAATAAAGTGATCCTTGCATGCACACTTCCAGCTGTGGGCCACACATTATAAAAGCTTGCCCCCATTTGGTGCACCTCAGCTGGGCTTGGATAGAAGCAATGTGTAGGTATGGTCTGGATCTTTCCAACAAGCCTAACCTGATGGTTCTGGGCCTTATGGATCCAGAGTTATGGCTATTTCAAGTCATCATTTTCTGATGTGGAGCATTCG
The DNA here is from genome assembly GCA_030340665.1 of Neosalanx taihuensis. Classification (NCBI taxonomy): domain Eukaryota; kingdom Metazoa; phylum Chordata; class Actinopteri; order Osmeriformes; family Salangidae; genus Neosalanx; species Neosalanx taihuensis. The sequence continues at coordinate 3,993,773 of CM059301.1, read as the reverse complement.
GTTTTTATGAATGGTGACACATTATGAGACACAGCTCAGCCCAGGAACATGCTATCTCCTCGGGGTCAAGAGCTCCAGAACCCTGGGGGCCTGGAGCTGGTGTGGGAGGTGAAATGAGGACCATAACTATGGAGGGTTTTTATTCAGCCTTGGCATAAAGTGATCCTTGCATGCACACTTCCAGCTGTGGGCCACACATTATAAAAGCTTGCCCGAATTTGGTGCACCTCAGCTGGGATTGGATAGAAGCATGTGTAGGTATGGTCTGGATGCTTTCCAACAAGCCTAACCTGATGGTTCTGGGCCTTATGGTTCCAGAGTTATGCCTATTTCAAGTCATCATTTCTGATGTGGAGCATTCGGTTTTTATGAATGGTGACACATTATGAGACACAGCTCAGCCCAGGAACATGCTATCTCCTCGGGGTCAAGACCTCCAGAACCCTGGGGGCCTGGAGCTGGTGTGGGAGGTGAAATGAGGACCATAACTATGGAGGGTTTTTATTCAGCCTTCAAATAAAGTGATCCTTGCATGCACACTTCCAGCTGTGGGCCACACATTATAAAAGCTTGCCCCCATTTGGTGCACCTCAGCTGGGATTGGATAGAAGCAACGTGTAGGTATGGTCTGGATCTTTCCAACAAGCCTAACCTGATGGTTCTGGGCCTTATGGATCCAGAGTTATGGCTATTTCAATTCATATTTTCTGATGTGGAGCATTCGGTTTTTATGAATGGTGACACATTATGAGACACAGCTCAGCCCAGGAACATGCTATCTCCTCGGGGTCAAGAGCTCCAGAACCCTGGGGGCCTGGAGCTGGTGTGGGAGGTGAAATGAGGACCATAACTATGGAGGGTTTTTATTCAGCCTTGGCATAAAGTGATCCTTGCATGCACACTTCCAGCTGTGGGCCACACATTATAAAAGCTTGCCCGAATTTGGTGCACCTCAGCTGGGATTGGATAGAAGCATCGTGTAGGTATGGTCTGGATCTTTCCAACAAGCCTAACCTGATGGTTCTGGGCCTTATGGTTCCAGAGTTATGCCTATTTCAAGTCATAATTTCTGATGTGGAGCATTCGGTTTTTAGAAATGATGACACATTATGGGGCACAGCTCAGCCCAGGAACATGCCATCTCCTCGGGGTAAAAAGCTCCAGAACCCTGGGAGTCTGGAGCTGGTGTGGGAGGTGAAATGAGGACCATAACTATGGAGGGTTTTTATTCAGCCTTCAAATAAAGTGATCCTTGCATGGACACTTCCAGCTGTGGGTCACACATTACCAAAGCTTGCCCCAATTTGGTGCACCCCAGCTGGGCTTGGATAGAAGCAACGTGTAGGTATGGTCTGGAGCATTCCAACAAGCCTAACCTGATGGTTCTAGGCCTTATGGATCCAGAGTTATGCCTATTTCAAGTCATAATTTATGATGTGGAGCATTCGGTTTTTAGAAATGATGACACATTATGGGGCACAGCTCAGCCCAGGAACATGCCATCTCCTCGGGGTAAAAAGCTCCAGAACCCTGGGAGTCTGGAGCTGGTGTGGGAGGTGAAATGAGGACCATAACTATGGAGGGTTTTTATTCAGCCTTGGCATAAAGTGATCCTTGCATGCACACTTCCAGCTGTGGGCCACACATTATAAAATATTGCCCGCCAATGGTGCACCCCAGCTGGGCTTGGATAGAACCAATGTGTAGGTATGGTTCTATGCTTTCCAACAAGCCTAACCTGATGGTTCTGGGCCTTATGGATCCAGAGTTATGGCTATTTCAATTCATATTTTCTGATGTGGAGCATTCGGTTTTTATGAATGGTGACCCTTTCATGGGGCACAGCTCAGCCCAGGAACATGCCATCTCCTCGGGGTAAAAAGCTCCAGAACCCTGGGAGTCTGGAGCTGGTGTGGGAGGTGAAATGAGGACCATAACTATGGAGGTTTTTATTCAGCCTTCGAATAAAGTGATCCTTGCATGCACACTTCCAGCTGTGGGCGACACATTATAAAAGCTTGCCCGAATTTGGTGCACCCCAGCTGGGCTTGGGTAGAAGCAACGTGTAGGTATGGTCTGGAGCTTTCCAACAAGCCTAACCTGATTGTTCTGGGCCTTATGGACCCCGAGTTATGCCTATTTCAAATCATCATTTATGATGTGAAGCATTCGGTTTTTATGAATAGTGACCCTTTCATGGGGCACAGCTCAGCCCAGGAACATGCTATCTCCTTGGGGTTAAGAGCTACAGAACACTGGGGGTCTGGAGCTGCCCGGGGAGGTGAAATGAGGACCGTAAATATCAAGCCTTTTTATCCAGCCTTGGAATAAAGTGATCCTTGCCTGGACACTTCCAGCTGTGGGCCACACATTATAAAATCCTGCCCCCATTTGGTGCACCCCAGCCAGGCGTGGATAGGGCCAATGTGTAGGTATGGTTCTATGCTTTCCAACAAGCCCAACCTGATGGTTCTGGGCCTTATGGATCCCGAGTTATGGCTATTTCAAGTGGGCAACGGTAAGCTCGCGACTTTACAGAGCTGCCGTTTCCCGTAGGAAGCTCCGATCGGGACAGGGTTTATTTCTCCGTACTCGTTGCAAAATGCTGGTCCGGATTATGGTGTCATTTTTGCCCTAAAGTATCCGCAACGTTTTCTCATCGCAGCTCCCCGCAGGAGGGCTCCAGAGCCGGGGGACCGGCGTCATTGCGTAGCCCTCGGCCAGCCCTTTCCAACAAGGTACGGCACTCCGTGATCGGACCACGGGAACGGGCGATAGGCTGATTTACGTTAATACATGGATTTCAATGGCGTTACCATGGCAACGGTAAGCTCGCGAATTTGGAGGGCCGCCGTTTCCCGTAGGAAGCTCCGATTTGGACGGGGTTTTTTTCTCCGTACTCGGTGCAAAATGCTGGTCCGGAATATGGTGTCATTTCTGCCCTAAAGTGTCCGCAACGTTTTCTCAATGCAGCTCCCAGCAGGGGGCTCTGGAACCGGGGGACCGGCGTCCTTGCGTAGCCCCGGGCCAGCCCTTTCCAACGAGGTACGGCACTCCGTGATCGGACCAGGGGAACGGCAGACAGGCCGATTTACGTGATAACACGGTTGCCATAGTTACACCATAGGAGCCCATTCATTTCTATCGGTTTTCCATGTAACATGAACATGTCAGACATTTCGCCGGTTTATCGTTTTTAACTCCCGTTCTGGAGGTCGGATTTGCATGGGGTCACTTGCGTTGGATCCAGCTGGACCAGCTGCACAAAACAAAATTGGTTTGGTAATTTTAGCCCCACGGGAACAATTTGTCAAAACGGACTTCCGGCGCTAGTTCGCCGGCCGTTCGTCTCCGCGTACGCCACGTCCGGTGGTCTGAAAGCCCTTAAAATAAGCTTCAAAACAAGCTATGCCCAGCCCGGATACGAGCTATTTTGACTAAACTACTTTAGAACACATTTTCATATTTGCCCCTAATTACTAGCGCCATAAGCGCCCATTCATTTCCATGCCTTTCCAACAGGGCGAGATTGGTTATGAATTTTTATCTCCCGTTCTGGAGCTGGGATTTGGATGGGGACAGTATAGTTTAATTTCGTACATCCCTCTGCACGAACGTGAGCTATTTTTAGTCGCTCCAAACGCTCCGCCCCTTTCCGCATAATTAAAAGACGGCGTATTTAAATTCCTACAATTCGGCCGTTTGTCCTAAAATTATGAAACCACTTTATTTATGTGCAGCGTTATGATTTGCACACTTTACCCAGAGGATAGCCCTATTAAAAAATGTTTCCCCTCGACGCTAGAGCCGATCGAAAATTTCCTTCGGCCGCCATCTTACGTACGAACGTAAGGGGGCGTGTCCCCCCTTTTGTCCCGTAGGGGCCCCGGTTCCCTTCGAAATGACGCCTCGGTTGTCCCGGTAGGACGTTTTTTGACAAAACGCCCGTTACACAAAAATCCTGAAAACCGATCCCATTGAAAACCAGCCAATTTTTTTGAGAATCCTAGGCGCCCACCGGCAGAATTTTAGAAACCTCGATTTCAGAACGACGTCTTCCATGGTGGAGACTAGGTTTCTACCGAGATACCTCAAGCAGGCTATGCCCAAGCCTAAAGCCCATTGGGCGGATTGATTTTCAAGGAATTGACGGTTTTTATGGAAGTCATTCATTTCACCGACCCGGTGAGCATTCATGCCCGGGTATGAGGCACCATGCCCGGATTAGCTTGCCCGCACGATGACCCCCGGGTCCGGTTGTCCAAAAATGACAACCATGGTCCATGTGAACGGCATGACCACGGCTCGCCCGGGGAAGGCACCCCCGCGCGCGAGCGCCCCTGCGGGCTGGCTTACGCGCGAAAGAGCGCCTGGAGCTATATGCTTGTCAAATCTCTTCCATGGCCCGTATCGCTACGGGACTTTCACAGAAGTGAAGCCCGCGCTCTGGAGCGCCGCCTAAGGGCAATTCTGACGAAAAATACCATCGCAAAGCAGTCCATTTTCGGACAAGTTTGCCCGATAATATGGCCCTGGATGGTCTAAAATGCGCTGAATTTTTCAAAGTCCAGCTTTGCCAAGGGAGATACTCACGCATGTGTCCGGCTCTCTGGAGCTTCACACAACGGTCGCGCAAGTGATATTATCGACCGATAAAGTGCCCAAAATCGGACACAAGTGGCCCCACGCGCGCCACGGTTCATATGCTTGTTTGAAAAATGGCAAAGTCCAGCGAGGCTAGGTAAATTATTACCCCAGGCCCCTGGAAGTGTCTCACCGGGACAATATGAACGAAACGTCGGTCTGATGGCCTTCATTTCACGGGCACAATGATCGAAGCGCATGCCCTGGTTCTATATGCTTGTCTGAAAAATGGCAAAGTCCAGCGAGGCTAGGTAAATTATTACCCCAGTCCCCTGGAAGTGTCTCACCGGGACAATATGAACGAAACGTCGGTCTGATGGCCTTCATTTCACGGGCACAATGATCGAACCTCATGCCCTGGTTCTATATGCTTGTCTGAAAAATGGCAAAGTCCAGCGAGGCTAGGTAAATTATTACCCCAGTCCCCTGGAAGTGTCTTACCGGGACAATATGAACGAAACGTCGGTCTGATGGCCTTCATTTCACGGGCACAATGATCGAACCTCATGCCCTGGTTCTATATGCTTGTCTGAAAAATGGCAAAGTCCAGCGAGGCTAGGTAAATTATTACCCCAGTCCCCTGGAAGTGTCTCACCGGGACAATACGAACGAAACGTCGGTCTGATGGCCTTCATTTCACGGACACAATGATCGAACCTCATGCCCTGGTTCTATATGCTTGTCGGAAGAGTGTCAAAGTCCAGCGCTGCGAGGACCATTATTACCACAGGTCTGTGGAAGTGTCTCACCGGGACAATATGAACGAAACGTCGGTCTGACGGCCTTCATTTCACGGGCACAATTATCGAAGCACATGCCCTGGTTCTATATGCTTGTCGGAAGAGTGTCAAAGTCCAGCGCTGCGAGGACCATTATTACCACAGGTCTGTGGAAGTGTCTCACCGGGACAATATGAACGAAACGTCGGTCTGACGGCCTTCATTTCACGGGCACAATGATCGAAGCACATGCCCTGGTTCTATATGCTTGTCTGAAAACCAGCGCTGCAGGCAAATCAATGACCGTCCCCGCGCGGGCAGGGACTGGCGTAATCAAGTGACAGGCTGGGACAGCTGTCACAAGCAACCTGGGGCGGTAGCAAGGAGGGGCCCCCTCTGCGCGTGCCGAGAGGGGCCTGAGGGCCTAATCAGTCGTGCAGGTGCGGGTCCGGCTGCTTCAGGCACTCGTGTCTGCTTGCTGCCCGGATTACGGATGCACGTTCTGATGTGGCAGGCTGGGACAGCTGTCACGCGCTCCCTGGTGGAGCAACGATGAAGGTCCGGAGGGCGTTCCTTGAACTGGCAAATGACTGATCATGAAAACGATGCCAGGATCCATGTGCTCGTCCTTGCGGCTTGCAGCACATGCCTTGTTTGTCTTCCATGTTTTCCAGAGTGGCAGGCTGGCATAGCTGTCACAAGTTCCCCGGGGCGGTCGAACCAAAAGTAGTCCGGAGGGCCTTCCATGAACTGGCAAATGATTCCCAAAGCCATGTGCTTGTGTGAATAACAGGAACGAGGCGACGTTCTCTGTAAGGGCCATAGACACCATAGAATGCGAAAGGATGAGGCTCCTGTCGACGGTTCTCTTTCCTCCCCTCGAGCCTGGAGCCGTTGTAGGTGCGGGCCC
>CM059301.1:3965000-3977500 GCA_030340665.1 Neosalanx taihuensis | reverse complement strand
TAAGCATTAGAGCGGGGACATGGTGCTTTACGCGTCCTTCCAATGGAAGTGAACGGGGGTAGATTTCCGGATTTCTGGCGGGCCCGTGGGGCGTTTTTGACCGGGTTGGAGGTCAGACTTAGTTGGGGGAGGCCCCACGGAAACGAAAGACGTATGGGGGCCGTGTGTGTGTGGTGTGGTCCCCGAGTTATAAGCATTAGAGCGGGGACATGGTGCTTTACGCGTCCTTCCAATGGAAGTGAACGGGGGTCGATTTCCGAATTTCTGGCGGGCCCGTGGAGCGTTTTGGACCGGGTTTGAGGTCAGACTTAGTTGGGGGAGGCCCCAAAGAAACGAAGGATGTAAGGGGGCCGTGTGTGTGGTGTGTGGTTCCCGAGTTATAAGCATTACAGCGGGGACATGGTTGCTTTACGCGTCCTTCCAATGGAAGTGAATGGGGGGTAGATTTCCGTATTTCTCGCGGGCCCGTGGGCCGTTTTTGACCCGGTTTGAGGTCAGACTTAGTTGGGGGAGGCCCCAAAGAAACGAAGGATGTAAGGGGGCCGTGTGTGTGGTGTGTGGTTCCCGAGTTATAAGCGTTACAGCGGGGACATGGTGCTTTACGCGTCCTTCCAATGGAAGTGAACGGGGGTCGATTTCCGAATTTCTGGCGGGCCCGTGGAGCGTTTTGGACCGGGTTTGAGGTCAGACTTAGTTGGGGGAGGCCCCAAAGAAACGAAGGATGTAAGGGGGCCGTGTGTGTGGTGTGTGGTTCCCGAGTTATAAGCATTACAGCGGGGACATGGTTGCTTTACGCGTCCTTCCAATGGAAGTGAATGGGGGTCGATTTCCGTATTTCTCGCGGGCCCGTGGGCCGTTTTTGACCCGGTTTGAGGGCAGGGCTACTTCAGGGAGGTCCTTCTGAAACGAACGCCGTATTGGAGAGGATTTTAGGCGGTCTGGTTCTCGAGTTATGAGCGAAAGCTGTGTGAGAAAAGCAGCGAGTGCCGCCATCTTGGTTCGGTTTGGGAGGAAATGGATGTCATGCACTTTTGCCACTGTTTCTTGCGGGGGCTTGAGTGGTGGGAGGTGGGGGATGTTTGCCACTGTCGTTTCGGTGTGCTCACGGGCTTCCCAAGCGGGTGGGTGCTCCGGTACCGGAGAGAGGAGTGACGCAGGTGGGTGCGTGTCCGCGAGAGGGCACTGCTGGACGGAGAACCGTGTGCGCCCTGCGTTGGTGTGGATGAACGGAGCCCGTCTCCACGCACTGACGGTGGGGCGGGGGAGGGAGTCTCGCCGGTGCACTGCATGCATGAATAAAGTCCAATGGTTAACGCATGGAAGAGGAAGGCTTTCCGTGCGATGGATCTGATTTCCCACCCCGTTTTCCTTCACTGCAGGCCGGGGCTGTGTGGGTGCGTGTCCGCGAGAGGGCACTGCTGGACGGAGAACCGTGTGCGCCCTGCGTTGGTGTGCATGAACGGAGCCCGTCTCCACGCACTGACGGTGGGGCGGGGGAGGGAGTCTCGCCGGTGCACGGCATGCATGCATGAATAAAGTCCAAAAGCTTACAGCACCTGGGATTCCCAGGCAGTCTCCCATCCAAGTACTAACCAGGCCCAACTCTGCTTAACTTCCGAGATCAGACGAGATCGGGTGTGTTCAGGGTGGTGTGGCCGTAAGCGAGGGGGATCGTGTGCCGGATGGTGCCATGCTCCACGCCCCTCGGCCTCTGCTCGTGGTCGTGCGTCCGTCCCCAGCGGCCCACATGCCCGAGTGGGACATCCATCTCTTCCCCAGGACGAGAGCTTTCCGTAGTGGGCAGGCTCGAGGTTGTGCGCGCCCTGGAACTCTTTTAATTAATTTTTCAATGTCCAGTGTTACTGCACTGTCCAGCGGCTGCCCCTCGGCCTCTGCTCGGGGTCTTGCCCCCGTCCCCAGCGGCCCACAGCCCCGGGTGGGCTACAGATCTCTTCCCCAGGACGAGAGCTTTCCATAGTGGGCAGGCTCGAGGTTGTGCGCGCCCTGGAACTGTTTTAATTAATTTACCAATACCCAGTGTTATTGCACTGTCCAGCGGCTGCCCCTCGGCCTCTGCTCGGGGTCTTGCCCCCGTCCCCAGCGGCCCACATGCCCGAGTGGGACATCCATCTCTTCCCCAGGACGAGAGCTTTCCGTAGTGGGCAGGCTCGAGCTCGTGCGCGCCCTGGAACGCTTTGAATTAATTTTTCAATACCCAGTGTTATTGCACTGTCCAGCGGCTGCCCCTCGGCCTCTGCTCGGGGTCTTGCCCCCGTCCCCAGCGGCCCACAGCCCCGGGTGGGCTACAGATCTCTTCCCCAGGACGAGAGCTTTCCATAGTGGGCAGGCTCGAGGTTGTGCGCGCCCTGGAACTGTTTTAATTAATTTACCAATACCCAGTGTTATTGCACTGTCCAGCGGCTGCCCCTCGGCCTCTGCTCGGGGTCTTGCCCCCGTCCCCAGCGGCCCACATGCCCGAGTGGGACATCCATCTCTTCCCCAGGACGAGAGCTTTCCGTAGTGGGCAGGCTCGAGGTTGTGCGCGCCCTGGAACTCTTTTAATTTATTTACCAATACCCAGTGTTATTGCACTGTCCAGCGGCTGCCCCTCGGCCTCTGTTCGGGGTCTTGCCCCCGTCCCCAGCGGCCCACCGTCCCGGGTGGGACCTCCGTCTCTTCCCCAGGACGAGAGCTTTCCGTAGTGGGCAGGCTCGAGCTCGTGCGCGCCCTGGAACGCTTTGAATTAATTTTTCAATGCCCAGTGTTATTGCACTGTCCAGCGGCTGCCCCTCGGCCTCTGCTCGGGGTCTTGCCCCCGTCCCCAGCGGCCCACATGCCCGAGTGGGACATCCATCTCTTCCCCAGGACGAGAGCTTTCCGTAGTGGGCAGGCTCGAGGTTGTGCGCGCCCTGGAACTCTTTTAATTTATTTACCAATACCCAGTGTTATTGCACCGTCCAGCGGCTGCCCCTCGGCCTCTGTTCGGGGTCTTGCCCCCGTCCCCAGCGGCCCACCGTCCCGGGTGGGACCTCCGTCTCTTCCCCAGGACGAGAGCTTTCCATAGTGGGCAGGCTCGAGCTCGTGCGCGCCCTGGAACTCTTTGAATCCATTTATCAATATCCCTTGTTATTGCACTGTCCAGCGGCTGCCCCTCGGCCTCGCACTCGGGCTGGGGTACTTGGGCTACCCCCGTGGGGGTCCCAGGCTGCCCCCAGGCGGCCGAGGGAACCGTTACCATGGCAACCTCGCTCGGATCGCCACCCGTCACACGGTCGGGCCCATTCCACCCAAACTGTTTTCATTATAGATCCACTTGTGGAAGTCCCATCCGAGCACGGACGATTTGCTTTTAAAGGGGGTACTGGCAGCAGCTAAATGCGCTGGTTTCACCAATGGACACGCTCTACTTTGGAAGCCAGCAGGGTAAGATGCCAGACCGGAAATCCCTGCCTGCCGCCCGGCAGGAGCACTTGCCGGCGGGGGGTTCGATCAGCCTCCAGGCCATGCCCGGACGGGTCGCTGGAGGTGTCACACGGGTCCCTGCGAGCTCCAGGGACCCCGGGAGCGGTTACCATGGCAACCGAGGGCAGACCCATTCGGCTCGCCTTCTTTCCTCGACAACTCCCGTTCCGCAAGGGCTATTCGAGCGCGGATCACTTCGTTTGAAAGGGGGGCATGCCGCAGTGACCAGCGCTGGTCCCATCCCGCTGCGCCTTTTACTTTTGAAGCCAGGCCCGGGAGAAGGCAAAACGGAAATCACCGCCTCCTGCCCGGCAGGAAGCTTTGCTGGCGGGGGCACGAAGCTGAGCCTCCAGGGCAGACCCGGCCGAGTCTAGGGAGGTATAACTTGCCGGGCCAAATACGAGCGCTCATGCATTTTGGCCCAGCGGAAGCCTACCACCAGCTGAGCAGCCAGAGGTTTTAAAAGCCTGCCCCCCAACGGTGGACCTGAGCTGGGTGTGGGTGGGGGCATTCTGTCGGTGTCGTCTGGAGCTTTCCAACAAGCCCAACCTGATGGTTCTAGGCCTTATGGATCCCGAGTTATGCCTATTTCAAGTCATAATTTATGATGTGGAGCATTCGGTTTTTATGAATGGTGACCCTTTCATGGGGCACAGCTCAGCCCAGGAACATGCTATCTCCTCGGGGTCAAGAGCTCCAGAACACTGGGGGTCTGGAGCTGGTGTGGGAGGTGAAATGAGGACCATAACTATGGAGGTTTTTATTCAGCCTTGGCATAAAGTGATCCTTGCATGGACACTTCCAGCTGTGGGTCACACATTATAAAATATTGCCCGCCAATGGTGCACCCCAGCCCGGCTTGGATAGAACCAATGTGTAGGTATGGTTCTATGCTTTCCAACAAGCCCAACCTGATGGTTCTGGGCCTTATGGTTCCAGAGTTATGGCTATTTCAAGTGGGCAAAGGGATCATTTGTCAAGTGGAGCAATGGAGAGTTATGAATGAGTGACCCTTTCATGGGGCACAGCTCAGCCCAGGAACATGCCATCTCCTCGGGGTCAAGAGCTCACAGAACACTGGGAGTCTGGAGCTGGTGTGGGAGGTGAAATGAGGACCATAACTATGGAGGTTTTTTATTCCAGCCTTGGAATAAAGTGATCCTTGCATGCACACTTCCAGCTGTGGGCCACACATTATAAAAGCTTGCCCGAATTTGGTGCACCCCAGCTGGGCTTGGATAGAGCCAATGTGTAGGTATGGTCTGGAGCTTTCCAACAAGCCTAACCTGATGGTTCTAGGCCTTATGGATCCCGAGTTATGGCTATTTCAAGTCATCATTTATGATGTGGAGCATTCGGTTTTTATGAAATGATGACACATTATGGGGCACAGCTCAGCCCTGGAACATGCTATCTCCTCGGGGTCAAGACCTCCAGAACCCTGGGGGTCTGGAGCTGGTGTGGGAGGTGAAATGAGGACCATAACTATGGAGGGTTTTTATTCAGCCTTCAAATAAAGTGATCCTTGCATGCACACTTCCAGCTGTGGGCCACACATTATAAAATCCTGCCCGCATTTGGTGCACCCCAGCTGGGCTTGGATAGTACCAATGTGTAGGTATGGTTCTATGCTTTCCAACAAGCCCAACCTGATGGTTCTGGGCCTTATGGTTCCAGAGTTATGCCTATTTCAAGTCATCATTTCTGATGTGGAGCATTCGGTTTTTATGAATGGTGACACATTATGAGACACAGCTCAGCCCAGGAACATGCTATCTCCTCGGGGTCAAGACCTCCAGAACCCTGGGGGCCTGGAGCTGGTGTGGGAGGTGAAATGAGGACCATAACTATGGAGGTTTTTATTCAGCCTTCGAATAAAGTGATCCTTGCATGCACACTTCCAGCTGTGGGCCACACATTATAAAATCCTGCCCGCATTTGGTGCACCCCAGCTGGGCTTGGATAGAACCAATGTGTAGGTATGGTTCTATGCTTTCCAACAAGCCCAACCTGATGGTTCTGGGCCTTATGGTTCCAGAGTTATGCCTATTTCAAGTCATCATTTCTGATGTGGAGCATTCGGTTTTTATGAATGGTGACACATTATGAGACACAGCTCAGCCCAGGAACATGCTATCTCCTCGGGGTCAAGACCTCCAGAACCCTGGGGGCCTGGAGCTGGTGTGGGAGGTGAAATGAGGACCATAACTATGGAGGGTTTTTATTCAGCCTTCAAATAAAGTGATCCTTGCATGCACACTTCCAGCTGTGGGCCACACATTATAAAAGCTTGCCCCCATTTGGTGCACCTCAGCTGGGATTGGATAGAAGCAACGTGTAGGTATGGTCTGGATCTTTCCAACAAGCCTAACCTGATGGTTCTGGGCCTTATGGATCCAGAGTTATGGCTATTTCAATTCATATTTTCTGATGTGGAGCATTCGGTTTTTATGAATGGTGACACATTATGAGACACAGCTCAGCCCAGGAACATGCTATCTCCTCGGGGTCAAGAGCTCCAGAACCCTGGGGGCCTGGAGCTGGTGTGGGAGGTGAAATGAGGACCATAACTATGGAGGGTTTTTATTCAGCCTTGGCATAAAGTGATCCTTGCATGCACACTTCCAGCTGTGGGCCACACATTATAAAAGCTTGCCCGAATTTGGTGCACCTCAGCTGGGATTGGATAGAAGCATCGTGTAGGTATGGTCTGGATCTTTCCAACAAGCCTAACCTGATGGTTCTGGGCCTTATGGTTCCAGAGTTATGCCTATTTCAAGTCATAATTTCTGATGTGGAGCATTCGGTTTTTATGAAATGATGACACATTATGGGGCACAGCTCAGCCCAGGAACATGCCATCTCCTCGGGGTAAAAAGCTCCAGAACCCTGGGAGTCTGGAGCTGGTGTGGGAGGTGAAATGAGGACCATAACTATGGAGGGTTTTTATTCAGCCTTCAAATAAAGTGATCCTTGCATGGACACTTCCAGCTGTGGGTCACACATTACCAAAAGCTTGCCCCAATTTGGTGCACCCCAGCTGGGCTTGGATAGAAGCAACGTGTAGGTATGGTCTGGAGCATTCCAACAAGCCTAACCTGATGGTTCTAGGCCTTATGGATCCAGAGTTATGCCTATTTCAAGTCATAATTTATGATGTGGAGCATTCGGTTTTTAGAAATGATGACACATTATGGGGCACAGCTCAGCCCAGGAACATGCCATCTCCTCGGGGTAAAAAGCTCCAGAACCCTGGGAGTCTGGAGCTGGTGTGGGAGGTGAAATGAGGACCATAACTATGGAGGGTTTTTATTCAGCCTTGGCATAAAGTGATCCTTGCATGCACACTTCCAGCTGTGGGCCACACATTATAAAATATTGCCCGCCAATTGGTGCACCCCAGCTGGGCTTGGATAGAACCAATGTGTAGGTATGGTTCTATGCTTTCCAACAAGCCTAACCTGATGGTTCTGGGCCTTATGGATCCAGAGTTATGGCTATTTCAATTCATATTTTCTGATGTGGAGCATTCGGTTTTTATGAATGGTGACCCTTTCATGGGGCACAGCTCAGCCCAGGAACATGCCATCTCCTCGGGGTAAAAAGCTCCAGAACCCTGGGAGTCTGGAGCTGGTGTGGGAGGTGAAATGAGGACCATAACTATGGAGGTTTTTTATTCAGCCTTCGAATAAAGTGATCCTTGCATGCACACTTCCAGCTGTGGGCGACACATTATAAAAGCTTGCCCGAATTTGGTGCACCCCAGCTGGGCTTGGGTAGAAGCAACGTGTAGGTATGGTCTGGAGCTTTCCAACAAGCCTAACCTGATTGTTCTGGGCCTTATGGACCCCGAGTTATGCCTATTTCAAATCATCATTTATGATGTGAAGCATTCGGTTTTTATGAATAGTGACCCTTTCATGGGGCACAGCTCAGCCCAGGAACATGCTATCTCCTTGGGGTTAAGAGCTACAGAACACTGGGGGTCTGGAGCTGCCCGGGGAGGTGAAATGAGGACCGTAAATATCAAGCCTTTTTATCCAGCCTTGGAATAAAGTGATCCTTGCATGGACACTTCCAGCTGTGGGCCACACATTATAAAATCCTGCCCCCATTTGGTGCACCCCAGCCAGGCGTGGATAGGGCCAATGTGTAGGTATGGTTCTATGCTTTCCAACAAGCCCAACCTGATGGTTCTGGGCCTTATGGATCCCGAGTTATGGCTATTTCAAGTGGGCAACGGTAAGCTCGCGACTTTACAGAGCTGCCGTTTCCCGTAGGAAGCTCCGATCGGGACAGGGTTTATTTCTCCGTACTCGTTGCAAAATGCTGGTCCGGATTATGGTGTCATTTTTGCCCTAAAGTATCCGCAACGTTTTCTCATCGCAGCTCCCCGCAGGAGGGCTCCAGAGCCGGGGGACCGGCGTCATTGCGTAGCCCTCGGCCAGCCCTTTCCAACAAGGTACGGCACTCCGTGATCGGACCACGGGAACGGGCGATAGGCTGATTTACGTTAATACATGGATTTCAATGGCGTTACCATGGCAACGGTAAGCTCGCGAATTTGGAGGGCCGCCGTTTCCCGTAGGAAGCTCCGATTTGGACGGGGTTTTTTTCTCCGTACTCGGTGCAAAATGCTGGTCCGGAATATGGTGTCATTTCTGCCCTAAAGTGTCCGCAACGTTTTCTCAATGCAGCTCCCAGCAGGGGGCTCTGGAACCGGGGGACCGGCGTCCTTGCGTAGCCCCGGGCCAGCCCTTTCCAACGAGGTACGGCACTCCGTGATCGGACCAGGGGAACGGCAGACAGGCCGATTTACGTGATAACACGGTTGCCATAGTTACACCATAGGAGCCCATTCATTTCTATCGGTTTTCCATGTAACATGAACATGTCAGACATTTCGCCGGTTTATCGTTTTTAACTCCCGTTCTGGAGGTCGGATTTGCATGGGGTCACTTGCGTTGGATCCAGCTGGACCAGCTGCACAAAACAAAATTGGTTTGGTAATTTTAGCCCCACGGGAACAATTTGTCAAAACGGACTTCCGGCGCTAGTTCGCCGGCCGTTCGTCTCCGCGTACGCCACGTCCGGTGGTCTGAAAGCCCTTAAAATAAGCTTCAAAACAAGCTATGCCCAGCCCGGATACGAGCTATTTTGACTAAACTACTTTAGAACACATTTTCATATTTGCCCCTAATTACTAGCGCCATAAGCGCCCATTCATTTCCATGCCTTTCCAACAGGGCGAGATTGGTTATGAATTTTTATCTCCCGTTCTGGAGCTGGGATTTGGATGGGGACAGTATAGTTTAATTTCGTACATCCCTCTGCACGAACGTGAGCTATTTTTAGTCGCTCCAAACGCTCCGCCCCTTTCCGCATAATTAAAAGACGGCGTATTTAAATTCCTACAATTCGGCCGTTTGTCCTAAAATTATGAAACCACTTTATTTATGTGCAGCGTTATGATTTGCACACTTTACCCAGAGGATAGCCCTATTAAAAAATGTTTCCCCTCGACGCTAGAGCCGATCGAAAATTTCCTTCGGCCGCCATCTTACGTACGAACGTAAGGGGGCGTGTCCCCCCTTTTGTCCCGTAGGGGCCCCGGTTCCCTTCGAAATGACGCCTCGGTTGTCCCGGTAGGACGTTTTTTGACAAAACGCCCGTTACACAAAAATCCTGAAAACCGATCCCATTGAAAACCAGCCAATTTTTTTGAGAATCCTAGGCGCCCACCGGCAGAATTTTAGAAACCTCGATTTCAGAACGACGTCTTCCATGGTGGAGACTAGGTTTCTACCGAGATACCTCAAGCAGGCTATGCCCAAGCCTAAAGCCCATTGGGCGGATTGATTTTCAAGGAATTGACGGTTTTTATGGAAGTCATTCATTTCACCGACCCGGTGAGCATTCATGCCCGGGTATGAGGCACCATGCCCGGATTAGCTTGCCCGCACGATGACCCCCGGGTCCGGTTGTCCAAAAATGACAACCATGGTCCATGTGAACGGCATGACCACGGCTCGCCCGGGGAAGGCACCCCCGCGCGCGAGCGCCCCTGCGGGCTGGCTTACGCGCGAAAGAGCGCCTGGAGCTATATGCTTGTCAAATCTCTTCCATGGCCCGTATCGCTACGGGACTTTCACAGAAGTGAAGCCCGCGCTCTGGAGCGCCGCCTAAGGGCAATTCTGACGAAAAATACCATCGCAAAGCAGTCCATTTTCGGACAAGTTTGCCCGATAATATGGCCCTGGATGGTCTAAAATGCGCTGAATTTTTCAAAGTCCAGCTTTGCCAAGGGAGATACTCACGCATGTGTCCGGCTCTCTGGAGCTTCACACAACGGTCGCGCAAGTGATATTATCGACCGATAAAGTGCCCAAAATCGGACACAAGTGGCCCCACGCGCGCCACGGTTCATATGCTTGTTTGAAAAATGGCAAAGTCCAGCGAGGCTAGGTAAATTATTACCCCAGGCCCCTGGAAGTGTCTCACCGGGACAATATGAACGAAACGTCGGTCTGATGGCCTTCATTTCACGGGCACAATGATCGAAGCGCATGCCCTGGTTCTATATGCTTGTCTGAAAAATGGCAAAGTCCAGCGAGGCTAGGTAAATTATTACCCCAGTCCCCTGGAAGTGTCTCACCGGGACAATATGAACGAAACGTCGGTCTGATGGCCTTCATTTCACGGGCACAATGATCGAACCTCATGCCCTGGTTCTATATGCTTGTCTGAAAAATGGCAAAGTCCAGCGAGGCTAGGTAAATTATTACCCCAGTCCCCTGGAAGTGTCTCACCGGGACAATATGAACGAAACGTCGGTCTGATGGCCTTCATTTCACGGGCACAATGATCGAACCTCATGCCCTGGTTCTATATGCTTGTCTGAAAAATGGCAAAGTCCAGCGAGGCTAGGTAAATTATTACCCCAGTCCCCTGGAAGTGTCTCACCGGGACAATATGAACGAAACGTCGGTCTGATGGCCTTCATTTCACGGACACAATGATCGAACCTCATGCCCTGGTTCTATATGCTTGTCGGAAGAGTGTCAAAGTCCAGCGCTGCGAGGACCATTATTACCACAGGTCTGTGGAAGTGTCTCACCGGGACAATATGAACGAAACGTCGGTCTGACGGCCTTCATTTCACGGGCACAATTATCGAAGCACATGCCCTGGTTCTATATGCTTGTCGGAAGAGTGTCAAAGTCCAGCGCTGCGAGGACCATTATTACCACAGGTCTGTGGAAGTGTCTCACCGGGACAATATGAACGAAACGTCGGTCTGACGGCCTTCATTTCACGGGCACAATGATCGAAGCACATGCCCTGGTTCTATATGCTTGTCTGAAAACCAGCGCTGCAGGCAAATCAATGACCGTCCCCGCGCGGGCAGGGACTGGCGTAATCAAGTGACAGGCTGGGACAGCTGTCACAAGCAACCTGGGGCGGTAGCAAGGAGGGGCCCCCTCTGCGCGTGCCGAGAGGGGCCTGAGGGCCTAATCAGTCGTGCAGGTGCGGGTCCGGCTGCTTCAGGCACTCGTGTCTGCTTGCTGCCCGGATTACGGATGCACGTTCTGATGTGGCAGGCTGGGACAGCTGTCACGCGCTCCCTGGTGGAGCAACGATGAAGGTCCGGAGGGCGTTCCTTGAACTGGCAAATGACTGATCATGAAAACGATGCCAGGATCCATGTGCTCGTCCTTGCGGCTTGCAGCACATGCCTTGTTTGTCTTCCATGTTTTCCAGAGTGGCAGGCTGGCATAGCTGTCACAAGTTCCCCGGGGCGGTCGAACCAAAAGTAGTCCGGAGGGCCTTCCATGAACTGGCAAATGATTCCCAAAGCCATGTGCTTGTGTGAATAACAGGAACGAGGCGACGTTCTCTGTAAGGGCCATAGACACCATAGAATGCGAAAGGATGAGGCTCCTGTCGACGGTTCTCTTTCCTCCCCTCGAGCCTGGAGCCGTTGTAGGTGCGGGCCCGGCTGCTTGCAGTGTCACATGGCGTCAGGGCGTTGGCCTGCCTGCTGACCGGGTTACGGATGCACGGTTCTGAAATGCATTAGTGGGAGCGACTGGGTTTCCGGCGGCAGTCCTTTGACTACGCGTGGCAGGCTGGGACAGCTGTCACAAACCGAGCGTGCGCATGACGGTTTATCCTGCCGACAGGTCTCCACTCCTTGCCTTACGCTTTCTCCGGAATGACGTAGTTGGTGCTGTATGTACTCCCCTCAAAAGGATACATTGTACTGATAAACGCTGGGTATTCGGACCTGGTTCTGTCGGTGGTTTCGGCTGGATTGTCCAACGCGAGACGCGTAGGTGCGGGCCCGGCTGTGTGACGGCATTCGTGTCGGCATGCTGACCGGGTTACGGATGCGCGGTTCTCCATCACTGTGGGGCGGACAAGCACGGGAAAAACAAAACGAGCGTAACTGCGGAAGACGAGTGCTCCTGCACGTCCGAGCCATAGTCCTCCCCTCGAGCCTGGGGCCGTGTAGGTGCGGGTCCGGCTGCATGTAGGGGCACTTTGCGCCATGGTGTCCTCATGCTGACCGGGTTACGGATGCACGGTTCTGCAATGCATTAGTGGGAGTGACTGCGTTCTGCGGCAGGCAGTCTCCAACAACGCGTGGCAGGCTGGGACAGCTGTCACAAAGTCCGCCAGGGACTGAAACTGTGCGAGACCCGAAATGAATACGCTTGGACAGCTCTCCACTCCTTGCTTTACGCTTTCTCCGGAATGACGTAGTTGGTGCTGTATGTACTCCCCTCAAAAGGATACATTGTACTTATAAACGATGGGTATTCGGACCTGGATCTGTCCAAGGTGTATGTTACGAAGGGGCTCGCGGCTCCATTGAAGCGCAGTCCGGTGAGCGTTTCCGAGGGTGGCTTGTCCCCCTACTGACCAAGAGGCTACCATCATGCCTATCAATGGGAGGGTCGCCGCTCTAGCAGGCGGACGATTCCTCTCGGCCCACATGGGTTGCAACTTGTCCCGGAACTGACACACAGAGGGGG
>CM059301.1:3942500-3955000 GCA_030340665.1 Neosalanx taihuensis | reverse complement strand
GGGGGCTTGAGTGGTGGGAGGTGGGGGATGTTTGCCACTGTCGTTTCGGTGTGCTCACGGGCTTCCCAAGCGGGTGGGTGCTCCGGTACCGGAGAGAGGAGTGACGCAGGTGGGTGCGTGTCCGCGAGAGGGCACTGCTGGACGGAGAACCGTGTGCGCCCTGCGTTGGTGTGGATGAACGGAGCCCGTCTCCACGCACTGACGGTGGGGCGGGGGAGGGAGTCTCGCCGGTGCACTGCATGCATGAATAAAGTCCAATGGTTAACGCATGGAAGAGGAAGGCTTTCCGTGCGATGGATCTGATTTCCCACCCCGTTTTCCTTCACTGCAGGCCGGGGCTGTGTGGGTGCGTGTCCGCGAGAGGGCACTGCTGGACGGAGAACCGTGTGCGCCCTGCGTTGGTGTGCATGAACGGAGCCCGTCTCCACGCACTGACGGTGGGGCGGGGGAGGGAGTCTCGCCGGTGCACGGCATGCATGCATGAATAAAGTCCAAAAGCTTACAGCACCTGGGATTCCCAGGCAGTCTCCCATCCAAGTACTAACCAGGCCCAACTCTGCTTAACTTCCGAGATCAGACGAGATCGGGTGTGTTCAGGGTGGTGTGGCCGTAAGCGAGGGGGATCGTGTGCCGGATGGTGCCATGCTCCACGCCCCTCGGCCTCTGCTCGTGGTCGTGCGTCCGTCCCCAGCGGCCCACATGCCCGAGTGGGACATCCATCTCTTCCCCAGGACGAGAGCTTTCCGTAGTGGGCAGGCTCGAGGTTGTGCGCGCCCTGGAACTCTTTTAATTAATTTTTCAATGTCCAGTGTTACTGCACTGTCCAGCGGCTGCCCCTCGGCCTCTGCTCGGGGTCTTGCCCCCGTCCCCAGCGGCCCACAGCCCCGGGTGGGCTACAGATCTCTTCCCCAGGACGAGAGCTTTCCATAGTGGGCAGGCTCGAGGTTGTGCGCGCCCTGGAACTGTTTTAATTAATTTACCAATACCCAGTGTTATTGCACTGTCCAGCGGCTGCCCCTCGGCCTCTGCTCGGGGTCTTGCCCCCGTCCCCAGCGGCCCACATGCCCGAGTGGGACATCCATCTCTTCCCCAGGACGAGAGCTTTCCGTAGTGGGCAGGCTCGAGCTCGTGCGCGCCCTGGAACGCTTTGAATTAATTTTTCAATACCCAGTGTTATTGCACTGTCCAGCGGCTGCCCCTCGGCCTCTGCTCGGGGTCTTGCCCCCGTCCCCAGCGGCCCACAGCCCCGGGTGGGCTACAGATCTCTTCCCCAGGACGAGAGCTTTCCATAGTGGGCAGGCTCGAGGTTGTGCGCGCCCTGGAACTGTTTTAATTAATTTACCAATACCCAGTGTTATTGCACTGTCCAGCGGCTGCCCCTCGGCCTCTGCTCGGGGTCTTGCCCCCGTCCCCAGCGGCCCACATGCCCGAGTGGGACATCCATCTCTTCCCCAGGACGAGAGCTTTCCGTAGTGGGCAGGCTCGAGGTTGTGCGCGCCCTGGAACTCTTTTAATTTATTTACCAATACCCAGTGTTATTGCACTGTCCAGCGGCTGCCCCTCGGCCTCTGTTCGGGGTCTTGCCCCCGTCCCCAGCGGCCCACCGTCCCGGGTGGGACCTCCGTCTCTTCCCCAGGACGAGAGCTTTCCGTAGTGGGCAGGCTCGAGCTCGTGCGCGCCCTGGAACTCTTTGAATCCATTTATCAATACCCAGTGTTATTGCACTGTCCAGCGGCTGCCCCTCGGCCTCGCACTCGGGCTGGGGTGCTTGGGCTACCCCCGTGGGGGTCCCAGGCTGCCCCCAGGCGGCCGAGGGAACCGTTACCATGGCAACCTCGCTCGGATCGCCACCCGTCACACGGTCGGGCCCATTCCACCCAAACTGTTTTCATTATAGATCCACTTGTGGAAGTCCCATCCGAGCACGGACGATTTGCTTTTAAAGGGGGTACTGGCAGCAGCTAAATGCGCTGGTTTCACCAATGGACACGCTCTACTTTGGAAGCCAGCAGGGTAAGATGCCAGACCGGAAATCCCTGCCTGCCGCCCGGCAGGAGCACTTGCCGGCGGGGGGTTCGATCAGCCTCCAGGCCATGCCCGGACGGGTCGCTGGAGGTGTCACACGGGTCCCTGCGAGCTCCAGGGACCCCGGGAGCGGTTACCATGGCAACCGAGGGCAGACCCATTCGGCTCGCCTTCTTTCCTCGACAACTCCCGTTCCGCAAGGGCTATTCGAGCGCGGATCACTTCGTTTGAAAGGGGGGCATGCCGCAGTGACCAGCGCTGGTCCCATCCCGCTGCGCCTTTTACTTTTGAAGCCAGGCCCGGGAGAAGGCAAAACGGAAATCACCGCCTCCTGCCCGGCAGGAAGCTTTGCTGGCGGGGGCACGAAGCTGAGCCTCCAGGGCAGACCCGGCCGAGTCTAGGGAGGTATAACTTGCCGGGCCAAATACGAGCGCTCATGCATTTTGGCCCAGCGGAAGCCTACCACCAGCTGAGCAGCCAGAGGTTTTAAAAGCCTGCCCCCCAACGGTGGACCTGAGCTGGGTGTGGGTGGGGGCATTCTGTCGGTGTCGTCTGGAGCTTTCCAACAAGCCCAACCTGATGGTTCTAGGCCTTATGGATCCAGAGTTATGCCTATTTCAAGTCATCATTTATGATGTGGAGCATTCGGTTTTTATGAATGGTGACCCTTTCATGGGGCACAGCTCAGCCCAGGAACATGCTATCTCCTCGGGGTCAAGAGCTCCAGAACACTGGGGGTCTGGAGCTGGTGTGGGAGGTGAAATGAGGACCATAACTATGGAGGTTTTTATTCAGCCTTGGCATAAAGTGATCCTTGCATGGACACTTCCAGCTGTGGGTCACACATTATAAAATATTGCCCGCCAATGGTGCACCCCAGCCCGGCTTGGATAGAACCAATGTGTAGGTATGGTTCTATGCTTTCCAACAAGCCCAACCTGATGGTTCTGGGCCTTATGGTTCCAGAGTTATGGCTATTTCAAGTCATCATTTGTCAATGTGGAGCAATGGAGAGTTATGAATGAGTGACCCTTTCATGGGGCACAGCTCAGCCCAGGAACATGCCATCTCCTCGGGGTCAAGAGCTCCAGAACACTGGGAGTCTGGAGCTGGTGTGGGAGGTGAAATGAGGACCATAACTATGGAGCTTTTTATCCAGCCTTGGAATAAAGTGATCCTTGCATGCACACTTCCAGCTGTGGGCCACACATTATAAAAGCTTGCCCGAATTTGGTGCACCCCAGCTGGGCTTGGATGGAGCCAATGTGTAGGTATGGTCTGGAGCTTTCCAACAAGCCTAACCTGATGGTTCTAGGCCTTATGGATCCCGAGTTATGGCTATTTCAAGTCATCATTTATGATGTGGAGCATTCGGTTTTTATGAAATGATGACACATTATGGGGCACAGCTCAGCCCAGGAACATGCTATCTCCTCGGGGTCAAGACCTCCAGAACCCTGGGGGTCTGGAGCTGGTGTGGGAGGTGAAATGAGGACCATAACTATGGAGGGTTTTTATTCAGCCTTCAAATAAAGTGATCCTTGCATGCACACTTCCAGCTGTGGGCCACACATTATAAAATCCTGCCCGCATTTGGTGCACCCCAGCTGGGCTTGGATAGTACCAATGTGTAGGTATGGTTCTATGCTTTCCAACAAGCCCAACCTGATGGTTCTGGGCCTTATGGTTCCAGAGTTATGCCTATTTCAAGTCATCATTTCTGATGTGGAGCATTCGGTTTTTATGAATGGTGACACATTATGAGACACAGCTCAGCCCAGGAACATGCTATCTCCTCGGGGTCAAGACCTCCAGAACCCTGGGGGCCTGGAGCTGGTGTGGGAGGTGAAATGAGGACCATAACTATGGAGGTTTTTATTCAGCCTTCGAATAAAGTGATCCTTGCATGCACACTTCCAGCTGTGGGCCACACATTATAAAATCCTGCCCGCATTTGGTGCACCCCAGCTGGGCTTGGATAGAACCAATGTGTAGGTATGGTTCTATGCTTTCCAACAAGCCCAACCTGATGGTTCTGGGCCTTATGGTTCCAGAGTTATGCCTATTTCAAGTCATCATTTCTGATGTGGAGCATTCGGTTTTTATGAATGGTGACACATTATGAGACACAGCTCAGCCCAGGAACATGCTATCTCCTCGGGGTCAAGACCTCCAGAACCCTGGGGGCCTGGAGCTGGTGTGGGAGGTGAAATGAGGACCATAACTATGGAGGGTTTTTATTCAGCCTTCAAATAAAGTGATCCTTGCATGCACACTTCCAGCTGTGGGCCACACATTATAAAAGCTTGCCCCCATTTGGTGCACCTCAGCTGGGATTGGATAGAAGCAACGTGTAGGTATGGTCTGGATCTTTCCAACAAGCCTAACCTGATGGTTCTGGGCCTTATGGATCCAGAGTTATGGCTATTTCAATTCATATTTTCTGATGTGGAGCATTCGGTTTTTATGAATGGTGACACATTATGAGACACAGCTCAGCCCAGGAACATGCTATCTCCTCGGGGTCAAGAGCTCCAGAACCCTGGGGGTCTGGAGCTGGTGTGGGAGGTGAAATGAGGACCATAACTATGGAGGGTTTTTATTCAGCCTTGGCATAAAGTGATCCTTGCATGCACACTTCCAGCTGTGGGCCACACATTATAAAAGCTTGCCCGAATTTGGTGCACCTCAGCTGGGATTGGATAGAAGCATGTGTAGGTATGGTCTGGATCTTTCCAACAAGCCTAACCTGATGGTTCTGGGCCTTATGGTTCCAGAGTTATGCCTATTTCAAGTCATCATTTCTGATGTGGAGCATTCGGTTTTTATGAATGGTGACACATTATGAGACACAGCTCAGCCCAGGAACATGCTATCTCCTCGGGGTCAAGACCTCCAGAACCCTGGGGGTCTGGAGCTGGTGTGGGAGGTGAAATGAGGACCATAACTATGGAGGGTTTTTATTCAGCCTTCAAATAAAGTGATCCTTGCATGCACACTTCCAGCTGTGGGCCACACATTATAAAAGCTTGCCCCCATTTGGTGCACCTCAGCTGGGATTGGATAGAAGCAACGTGTAGGTATGGTCTGGATCTTTCCAACAAGCCTAACCTGATGGTTCTGGGCCTTATGGATCCAGAGTTATGGCTATTTCAAGTCATATTTTCTGATGTGGAGCATTCGGTTTTTATGAATGGTGACACATTATGAGACACAGCTCAGCCCAGGAACATGCTATCTCCTCGGGGTCAAGAGCTCCAGAACCCTGGGGGTCTGGAGCTGGTGTGGGAGGTGAAATGAGGACCATAACTATGGAGGGTTTTTATTCAGCCTTGGCATAAAGTGATCCTTGCATGCACACTTCCAGCTGTGGGCCACACATTATAAAATCCTGCCCCCATTTGGTGCACCTCAGCTGGGATTGGATAGAAGCAATGTGTAGGTATGGTTCTATGCTTTCCAACAAGCCCAACCTGATGGTTCTGGGCCTTATGGTTCCAGAGTTATGCCTATTTCAAGTCATCATTTTCTGATGTGGAGCATTCGGTTTTTATGAATGGTGACCCATTATGGGGCACAGCTCAGCCCAGGAACATGCCATCTCCTCGGGGTCAAAAGCTCCAGAACCCTGGGGGTCTGGAGCTGGTGTGGGAGGTGAAATGAGGACCATAACTATGGAGGTTTTTATTCAGCCTTGGCATAAAGTGATCCTTGCATGCACACTTCCAGCTGTGGGCCACACATTATAAAAGCTTGCCCGAATTTGGTGCACCCCAGCTGGGCTTGGATAGAGCCAATGTGTAGGTATGGTCTGGAGCTTTCCAACAAGCCTAACCTGATGGTTCTAGGCCTTATGGATCCCGAGTTATGGCTATTTCAAGTCATCATTTATGATGTGGAGCATTCGGTTTTTATGAAATGATGACACATTATGGGGCACAGCTCAGCCCAGGAACATGCTATCTCCTCGGGGTCAAGACCTCCAGAACCCTGGGGGTCTGGAGCTGGTGTGGGAGGTGAAATGAGGACCATAACTATGGAGGGTTTTTATTCAGCCTTCAAATAAAGTGATCCTTGCATGCACACTTCCAGCTGTGGGCCACACATTATAAAATCTTGCCCGCATTTGGTGCACCCCAGCTGGGCTTGGATAGAACCAATGTGTAGGTATGGTTCTATGCTTTCCAACAAGCCCAACCTGATGGTTCTGGGCCTTATGGTTCCAGAGTTATGCCTATTTCAAGTCATCATTTCTGATGTGGAGCATTCGGTTTTTATGAATGGTGACACATTATGAGACACAGCTCAGCCCAGGAACATGCTATCTCCTCGGGGTCAAGACCTCCAGAACCCTGGGGGTCTGGAGCTGGTGTGGGAGGTGAAATGAGGACCATAACTATGGAGGGTTTTTATTCAGCCTTCGAATAAAGTGATCCTTGCATGCACACTTCCAGCTGTGGGCCACACATTATAAAATCCTGCCCGCATTTGGTGCACCCCAGCTGGGCTTGGATAGAACCAATGTGTAGGTATGGTTCTATGCTTTCCAACAAGCCCAACCTGATGGTTCTGGGCCTTATGGTTCCAGAGTTATGCCTATTTCAAGTCATCATTTCTGATGTGGAGCATTCGGTTTTTATGAATGGTGACACATTATGGGGCACAGCTCAGCCCAGGAACATGCTATCTCCTCGGGGTCAAGACCTCCAGAACCCTGGGGGTCTGGAGCTGGTGTGGGAGGTGAAATGAGGACCATAACTATGGAGGGTTTTTATTCAGCCTTCAAATAAAGTGATCCTTGCATGCACACTTCCAGCTGTGGGCCACACATTATAAAAGCTTGCCCCCATTTGGTGCACCCCAGCTGGGCTTGGATAGAAGCAATGTGTAGGTATGGTCTGGATGCTTTCCAACAAGCCTAACCTGATGGTTCTGGGCCTTATGGATCCAGAGTTATGGCTATTTCAAGTCATATTTTCTGATGTGGAGCATTCGGTTTTTATGAATGGTGACACATTATGGGACACAGCTCAGCCCAGGAACATGCTATCTCCTCGGGGTCAAGAGCTCCAGAACCCTGGGGGCCTGGAGCTGGTGTGGGAGGTGAAATGAGGACCATAACTATGGAGGGTTTTTATTCAGCCTTGGCATAAAGTGATCCTTGCATGCACACTTCCAGCTGTGGGCCACACATTATAAAAGCTTGCCCGAATTTGGTGCACCCCAGCTGGGCTTGGATAGAAGCAATGTGTAGGTATGGTTCTATGCTTTCCAACAAGCCTAACCTGATGGTTCTGGGCCTTATGGTTCCAGAGTTATGCCTATTTCAAGTCATCATTTCTGATGTGGAGCATTCGGTTTTTATGAATGGTGACACATTATGAGACACAGCTCAGCCCAGGAACATGCTATCTCCTCGGGGTCAAGACCTCCAGAACCCTGGGGGCCTGGAGCTGGTGTGGGAGGTGAAATGAGGACCATAACTATGGAGGGTTTTTATTCAGCCTTCAAATAAAGTGATCCTTGCATGCACACTTCCAGCTGTGGGCCACACATTATAAAAGCTTGCCCCCATTTGGTGCACCCCAGCTGGGATTGGATAGAAGCAACGTGTAGGTATGGTCTGGATCTTTCCAACAAGCCTAACCTGATGGTTCTGGGCCTTATGGATCCAGAGTTATGGCTATTTCAATTCATATTTTCTGATGTGGAGCATTCGGTTTTTATGAATGGTGACACATTATGAGACACAGCTCAGCCCAGGAACATGCTATCTCCTCGGGGTCAAGAGCTCCAGAACCCTGGGGGCCTGGAGCTGGTGTGGGAGGTGAAATGAGGACCATAACTATGGAGGGTTTTTATTCAGCCTTGGCATAAAGTGATCCTTGCATGCACACTTCCAGCTGTGGGCCACACATTATAAAAGCTTGCCCGAATTTGGTGCACCTCAGCTGGGATTGGATAGAAGCATCGTGTAGGTATGGTCTGGATCTTTCCAACAAGCCTAACCTGATGGTTCTGGGCCTTATGGTTCCAGAGTTATGCCTATTTCAAGTCATAATTTCTGATGTGGAGCATTCGGTTTTTATGAAATGATGACACATTATGGGGCACAGCTCAGCCCAGGAACATGCCATCTCCTCGGGGTAAAAAGCTCCAGAACCCTGGGAGTCTGGAGCTGGTGTGGGAGGTGAAATGAGGACCATAACTATGGAGGGTTTTTATTCAGCCTTCAAATAAAGTGATCCTTGCATGGACACTTCCAGCTGTGGGTCACACATTACCAAAGCTTGCCCCAATTTGGTGCACCCCAGCTGGGCTTGGATAGAAGCAACGTGTAGGTATGGTCTGGAGCATTCCAACAAGCCTAACCTGATGGTTCTAGGCCTTATGGATCCAGAGTTATGCCTATTTCAAGTCATAATTTATGATGTGGAGCATTCGGTTTTTAGAAATGATGACACATTATGGGGCACAGCTCAGCCCAGGAACATGCCATCTCCTCGGGGTAAAAAGCTCCAGAACCCTGGGAGTCTGGAGCTGGTGTGGGAGGTGAAATGAGGACCATAACTATGGAGGGTTTTTATTCAGCCTTGGCATAAAGTGATCCTTGCATGCACACTTCCAGCTGTGGGCCACACATTATAAAATATTGCCCGCCAATGGTGCACCCCAGCCCGGCTTGGATAGAACCAATGTGTAGGTATGGTTCTATGCTTTCCAACAAGCCTAACCTGATGGTTCTGGGCCTTATGGATCCAGAGTTATGGCTATTTCAATTCATATTTTCTGATGTGGAGCATTCGGTTTTTATGAATGGTGACCCTTTCATGGGGCACAGCTCAGCCCAGGAACATGCCATCTCCTCGGGGTAAAAAGCTCCAGAACCCTGGGAGTCTGGAGCTGGTGTGGGAGGTGAAATGAGGACCATAACTATGGAGGTTTTTATTCAGCCTTCGAATAAAGTGATCCTTGCATGCACACTTCCAGCTGTGGGCGACACATTATAAAAGCTTGCCCGAATTTGGTGCACCCCAGCTGGGCTTGGGTAGAAGCAACGTGTAGGTATGGTCTGGAGCTTTCCAACAAGCCTAACCTGATTGTTCTGGGCCTTATGGACCCCGAGTTATGCCTATTTCAAATCATCATTTATGATGTGAAGCATTCGGTTTTTATGAATAGTGACCCTTTCATGGGGCACAGCTCAGCCCAGGAACATGCTATCTCCTTGGGGTTAAGAGCTACAGAACACTGGGGGTCTGGAGCTGCCCGGGGAGGTGAAATGAGGACCGTAAATATCAAGCCTTTTTATCCAGCCTTGGAATAAAGTGATCCTTGCCTGGACACTTCCAGCTGTGGGCCACACATTATAAAATCCTGCCCCCATTTGGTGCACCCCAGCCAGGCGTGGATAGGGCCAATGTGTAGGTATGGTTCTATGCTTTCCAACAAGCCCAACCTGATGGTTCTGGGCCTTATGGATCCCGAGTTATGGCTATTTCAAGTGGGCAACGGTAAGCTCGCGACTTTACAGAGCTGCCGTTTCCCGTAGGAAGCTCCGATCGGGACAGGGTTTATTTCTCCGTACTCGTTGCAAAATGCTGGTCCGGATTATGGTGTCATTTTTGCCCTAAAGTATCCGCAACGTTTTCTCATCGCAGCTCCCCGCAGGAGGGCTCCAGAGCCGGGGGACCGGCGTCATTGCGTAGCCCTCGGCCAGCCCTTTCCAACAAGGTACGGCACTCCGTGATCGGACCACGGGAACGGGCGATAGGCTGATTTACGTTAATACATGGATTTCAATGGCGTTACCATGGCAACGGTAAGCTCGCGAATTTGGAGGGCCGCCGTTTCCCGTAGGAAGCTCCGATTTGGACGGGGTTTTTTCTCCGTACTCGGTGCAAAATGCTGGTCCGGAATATGGTGTCATTTCTGCCCTAAAGTGTCCGCAACGTTTTCTCAATGCAGCTCCCAGCAGGGGGCTCTGGAACCGGGGGACCGGCGTCCTTGCGTAGCCCCGGGCCAGCCCTTTCCAACGAGGTACGGCACTCCGTGATCGGACCAGGGGAACGGCAGACAGGCCGATTTACGTGATAACACGGTTGCCATAGTTACACCATAGGAGCCCATTCATTTCTATCGGTTTTCCATGTAACATGAACATGTCAGACATTTCGCCGGTTTATCGTTTTTAACTCCCGTTCTGGAGGTCGGATTTGCATGGGGTCACTTGCGTTGGATCCAGCTGGACCAGCTGCACAAAACAAAATTGGTTTGGTAATTTTAGCCCCACGGGAACAATTTGTCAAAACGGACTTCCGGCGCTAGTTCGCCGGCCGTTCGTCTCCGCGTACGCCACGTCCGGTGGTCTGAAAGCCCTTAAAATAAGCTTCAAAACAAGCTATGCCCAGCCCGGATACGAGCTATTTTGACTAAACTACTTTAGAACACATTTTCATATTTGCCCCTAATTACTAGCGCCATAAGCGCCCATTCATTTCCATGCCTTTCCAACAGGGCGAGATTGGTTATGAATTTTTATCTCCCGTTCTGGAGCTGGGATTTGGATGGGGACAGTATAGTTTAATTTCGTACATCCCTCTGCACGAACGTGAGCTATTTTTAGTCGCTCCAAACGCTCCGCCCCTTTCCGCATAATTAAAAGACGGCGTATTTAAATTCCTACAATTCGGCCGTTTGTCCTAAAATTATGAAACCACTTTATTTATGTGCAGCGTTATGATTTGCACACTTTACCCAGAGGATAGCCCTATTAAAAAATGTTTCCCCTCGACGCTAGAGCCGATCGAAAATTTCCTTCGGCCGCCATCTTACGTACGAACGTAAGGGGGCGTGTCCCCCCTTTTGTCCCGTAGGGGCCCCGGTTCCCTTCGAAATGACGCCTCGGTTGTCCCGGTAGGACGTTTTTTGACAAAACGCCCGTTACACAAAAATCCTGAAAACCGATCCCATTGAAAACCAGCCAATTTTTTTGAGAATCCTAGGCGCCCACCGGCAGAATTTTAGAAACCTCGATTTCAGAACGACGTCTTCCATGGTGGAGACTAGGTTTCTACCGAGATACCTCAAGCAGGCTATGCCCAAGCCTAAAGCCCATTGGGCGGATTGATTTTCAAGGAATTGACGGTTTTTATGGAAGTCATTCATTTCACCGACCCGGTGAGCATTCATGCCCGGGTATGAGGCACCATGCCCGGATTAGCTTGCCCGCACGATGACCCCCGGGTCCGGTTGTCCAAAAATGACAACCATGGTCCATGTGAACGGCATGACCACGGCTCGCCCGGGGAAGGCACCCCCGCGCGCGAGCGCCCCTGCGGGCTGGCTTACGCGCGAAAGAGCGCCTGGAGCTATATGCTTGTCAAATCTCTTCCATGGCCCGTATCGCTACGGGACTTTCACAGAAGTGAAGCCCGCGCTCTGGAGCGCCGCCTAAGGGCAATTCTGACGAAAAATACCATCGCAAAGCAGTCCATTTTCGGACAAGTTTGCCCGATAATATGGCCCTGGATGGTCTAAAATGCGCTGAATTTTTTCAAAGTCCAGCTTTGCCAAGGGAGATACTCACGCATGTGTCCGGCTCTCTGGAGCTTCACACAACGGTCGCGCAAGTGATATTATCGACCGATAAAGTGCCCAAAATCGGACACAAGTGGCCCCACGCGCGCCACGGTTCATATGCTTGTTTGAAAAATGGCAAAGTCCAGCGAGGCTAGGTAAATTATTACCCCAGGCCCCTGGAAGTGTCTCACCGGGACAATATGAACGAAACGTCGGTCTGATGGCCTTCATTTCACGGGCACAATGATCGAAGCGCATGCCCTGGTTCTATATGCTTGTCTGAAAAATGGCAAAGTCCAGCGAGGCTAGGTAAATTATTACCCCAGTCCCCTGGAAGTGTCTCACCGGGACAATATGAACGAAACGTCGGTCTGATGGCCTTCATTTCACGGGCACAATGATCGAACCTCATGCCCTGGTTCTATATGCTTGTCTGAAAAATGGCAAAGTCCAGCGAGGCTAGGTAAATTATTACCCCAGTCCCCTGGAAGTGTCTTACCGGGACAATATGAACGAAACGTCGGTCTGATGGCCTTCATTTCACGGGCACAATGATCGAACCTCATGCCCTGGTTCTATATGCTTGTCTGAAAAATGGCAAAGTCCAGCGAGGCTAGGTAAATTATTACCCCAGTCCCCTGGAAGTGTCTCACCGGGACAATACGAACGAAACGTCGGTCTGATGGCCTTCATTTCACGGACACAATGATCGAACCTCATGCCCTGGTTCTATATGCTTGTCGGAAGAGTGTCAAAGTCCAGCGCTGCGAGGACCATTATTACCACAGGTCTGTGGAAGTGTCTCACCGGGACAATATGAACGAAACGTCGGTCTGACGGCCTTCATTTCACGGGCACAATTATCGAAGCACATGCCCTGGTTCTATATGCTT
>CM059301.1:3917500-3930000 GCA_030340665.1 Neosalanx taihuensis | reverse complement strand
CGGCCTCTGCTCGTGGTCGTGCGTCCGTCCCCAGCGGCCCACATGCCCGAGTGGGACATCCATCTCTTCCCCAGGACGAGAGCTTTCCGTAGTGGGCAGGCTCGAGGTTGTGCGCGCCCTGGAACTCTTTTAATTAATTTTTCAATGTCCAGTGTTACTGCACTGTCCAGCGGCTGCCCCTCGGCCTCTGCTCGGGGTCTTGCCCCCGTCCCCAGCGGCCCACAGCCCCGGGTGGGCTACAGATCTCTTCCCCAGGACGAGAGCTTTCCATAGTGGGCAGGCTCGAGGTTGTGCGCGCCCTGGAACTGTTTTAATTAATTTACCAATACCCAGTGTTATTGCACTGTCCAGCGGCTGCCCCTCGGCCTCTGCTCGGGGTCTTGCCCCCGTCCCCAGCGGCCCACATGCCCGAGTGGGACATCCATCTCTTCCCCAGGACGAGAGCTTTCCGTAGTGGGCAGGCTCGAGGTCGTGCGCGCCCTGGAACGCTTTGAATTAATTTTTCAATACCCAGTGTTATTGCACTGTCCAGCGGCTGCCCCTCGGCCTCTGCTCGGGGTCTTGCCCCCGTCCCCAGCGGCCCACAGCCCCGGGTGGGCTACAGATCTCTTCCCCAGGACGAGAGCTTTCCATAGTGGGCAGGCTCGAGGTTGTGCGCGCCCTGGAACTGTTTTAATTAATTTACCAATACCCAGTGTTATTGCACTGTCCAGCGGCTGCCCCTCGGCCTCTGCTCGGGGTCTTGCCCCCGTCCCCAGCGGCCCACATGCCCGAGTGGGACATCCATCTCTTCCCCAGGACGAGAGCTTTCCGTAGTGGGCAGGCTCGAGGTTGTGCGCGCCCTGGAACTCTTTTAATTAATTTACCAATACCCAGTGTTATTGCACTGTCCAGCGGCTGCCCCTCGGCCTCTGCTCGGGGTCTTGCCCCCGTCCCCAGCGGCCCACATGCCCGAGTGGGACATCCATCTCTTCCCCAGGACGAGAGCTTTCCGTAGTGGGCAGGCTCGAGGTTGTGCGCGCCCTGGAACTCTTTTAATTTATTTACCAATACCCAGTGTTATTGCACTGTCCAGCGGCTGCCCCTCGGCCTCTGTTCGGGGTCTTGCCCCCGTCCCCAGCGGCCCACCGTCCCGGGTGGGACCTCCGTCTCTTCCCCAGGACGAGAGCTTTCCGTAGTGGGCAGGCTCGAGCTCGTGCGCGCCCTGGAACTCTTTGAATCCATTTATCAATATCCCTTGTTATTGCACTGTCCAGCGGCTGCCCCTCGGCCTCGCACTCGGGCTGGGGTACTTGGGCTACCCCCGTGGGGGTCCCAGGCTGCCCCCAGGCGGCCGAGGGAACCGTTACCATGGCAACCTCGCTCGGATCGCCACCCGTCACACGGTCGGGCCCATTCCACCCAAACTGTTTTCATTATAGATCCACTTGTGGAAGTCCCATCCGAGCACGGACGATTTGCTTTTAAAGGGGGTACTGGCAGCAGCTAAATGCGCTGGTTTCACCAATGGACACGCTCTACTTTGGAAGCCAGCAGGGTAAGATGCCAGACCGGAAATCCCTGCCTGCCGCCCGGCAGGAGCACTTGCCGGCGGGGGGTTCGATCAGCCTCCAGGCCATGCCCGGACGGGTCGCTGGAGGTGTCACACGGGTCCCTGCGAGCTCCAGGGACCCCGGGAGCGGTTACCATGGCAACCGAGGGCAGACCCATTCGGCTCGCCTTCTTTCCTCGACAACTCCCGTTCCGCAAGGGCTATTCGAGCGCGGATCACTTCGTTTGAAAGGGGGGCATGCCGCAGTGACCAGCGCTGGTCCCATCCCGCTGCGCCTTTTACTTTTGAAGCCAGGCCCGGGAGAAGGCAAAACGGAAATCACCGCCTCCTGCCCGGCAGGAAGCTTTGCTGGCGGGGGCACGAAGCTGAGCCTCCAGGGCAGACCCGGCCGAGTCTAGGGAGGTATAACTTGCCGGGCCAAATACGAGCGCTCATGCATTTTGGCCCAGCGGAAGCCTACCACCAGCTGAGCAGCCAGAGGTTTTAAAAGCCTGCCCCCCAACGGTGGACCTGAGCTGGGTGTGGGTGGGGGCATTCTGTCGGTGTCGTCTGGAGCTTTCCAACAAGCCCAACCTGATGGTTCTAGGCCTTATGGATCCCGAGTTATGCCTATTTCAAGTCATAATTTATGATGTGAAGCATTCGGTTTTTATGAATGGTGACCCTTTCATGGGGCACAGCTCAGCCCAGGAACATGCTATCTCCTTGGGGTCAAGAGCTCCAGAACACTGGGGGTCTGGAGCTGGTGTGGGAGGTGAAATGAGGACCATAACTATGGAGGTTTTTATTCAGCCTTGGCATAAAGTGATCCTTGCATGGACACTTCCAGCTGTGGGTCACACATTATAAAATATTGCCCGCCAATGGTGCACCCCAGCCCGGCTTGGATAGAACCAATGTGTAGGTATGGTTCTATGCTTTCCAACAAGCCCAACCTGATGGTTCTGGGCCTTATGGTTCCAGAGTTATGGCTATTTCAAGTGGGCAAAGGGATCATTTGTCAAGTGGAGCAATGGAGAGTTATGAATGAGGACCCTTTCATGGGGCACAGCTCAGCCCAGGAACATGCCATCTCCTCGGGGTCAAAGCTCACACAACACTGGGAGTCTGGAGCTGGTGTGGGAGGTGAAATGAGGACCATAACTATGGAGCTTTTTTATCCAGCCTTGGAATAAAGTGATCCTTGCATGCACACTTCCAGCTGTGGGCCACACATTATAAAAGCTTGCCCGAATTTGGTGCACCCCAGCTGGGCTTGGATGGAGCCAATGTGTAGGTATGGTCTGGAGCTTTCCAACAAGCCTAACCTGATGGTTCTAGGCCTTATGGATCCCGAGTTATGGCTATTTCAAGTCATCATTTATGATGTGGAGCATTCGGTTTTTAGAAATGATGACACATTATGGGGCACAGCTCAGCCCTGGAACATGCTATCTCCTCGGGGTCAAGACCTCCAGAACCCTGGGGGTCTGGAGCTGGTGTGGGAGGTGAAATGAGGACCATAACTATGGAGGGTTTTTATTCAGCCTTCAAATAAAGTGATCCTTGCATGCACACTTCCAGCTGTGGGCCACACATTATAAAATCCTGCCCGCATTTGGTGCACCCCAGCTGGGCTTGGATAGTACCAATGTGTAGGTATGGTTCTATGCTTTCCAACAAGCCCAACCTGATGGTTCTGGGCCTTATGGTTCCAGAGTTATGCCTATTTCAAGTCATCATTTCTGATGTGGAGCATTCGGTTTTTATGAATGGTGACACATTATGAGACACAGCTCAGCCCAGGAACATGCTATCTCCTCGGGGTCAAGACCTCCAGAACCCTGGGGGCCTGGAGCTGGTGTGGGAGGTGAAATGAGGACCATAACTATGGAGGTTTTTTATTCAGCCTTCGAATAAAGTGATCCTTGCATGCACACTTCCAGCTGTGGGCCACACATTATAAAATCCTGCCCGCATTTGGTGCACCCCAGCTGGGCTTGGATAGTACCAATGTGTAGGTATGGTTCTATGCTTTCCAACAAGCCCAACCTGATGGTTCTGGGCCTTATGGTTCCAGAGTTATGCCTATTTCAAGTCATCATTTCTGATGTGGAGCATTCGGTTTTTATGAATGGTGACACATTATGAGACACAGCTCAGCCCAGGAACATGCTATCTCCTCGGGGTCAAGACCTCCAGAACCCTGGGGGCCTGGAGCTGGTGTGGGAGGTGAAATGAGGACCATAACTATGGAGGGTTTTTATTCAGCCTTCAAATAAAGTGATCCTTGCATGCACACTTCCAGCTGTGGGCCACACATTATAAAAGCTTGCCCCCATTTGGTGCACCTCAGCTGGGATTGGATAGAAGCAACGTGTAGGTATGGTCTGGATCTTTCCAACAAGCCTAACCTGATGGTTCTGGGCCTTATGGATCCAGAGTTATGGCTATTTCAATTCATATTTTCTGATGTGGAGCATTCGGTTTTTATGAATGGTGACACATTATGAGACACAGCTCAGCCCAGGAACATGCTATCTCCTCGGGGTCAAGAGCTCCAGAACCCTGGGGGCCTGGAGCTGGTGTGGGAGGTGAAATGAGGACCATAACTATGGAGGGTTTTTATTCAGCCTTGGCATAAAGTGATCCTTGCATGCACACTTCCAGCTGTGGGCCACACATTATAAAAGCTTGCCCGAATTTGGTGCACCTCAGCTGGGATTGGATAGAAGCATCGTGTAGGTATGGTCTGGATCTTTCCAACAAGCCTAACCTGATGGTTCTGGGCCTTATGGTTCCAGAGTTATGCCTATTTCAAGTCATCATTTCTGATGTGGAGCATTCGGTTTTTATGAATGGTGACACATTATGAGACACAGCTCAGCCCAGGAACATGCTATCTCCTCGGGGTCAAGACCTCCAGAACCCTGGGGGCCTGGAGCTGGTGTGGGAGGTGAAATGAGGACCATAACTATGGAGGGTTTTTATTCAGCCTTCAAATAAAGTGATCCTTGCATGCACACTTCCAGCTGTGGGCCACACATTATAAAAGCTTGCCCCCATTTGGTGCACCTCAGCTGGGATTGGATAGAAGCAACGTGTAGGTATGGTCTGGATCTTTCCAACAAGCCTAACCTGATGGTTCTGGGCCTTATGGATCCAGAGTTATGGCTATTTCAATTCATATTTTCTGATGTGGAGCATTCGGTTTTTATGAATGGTGACACATTATGAGACACAGCTCAGCCCAGGAACATGCTATCTCCTCGGGGTCAAGAGCTCCAGAACCCTGGGGGCCTGGAGCTGGTGTGGGAGGTGAAATGAGGACCATAACTATGGAGGGTTTTTATTCAGCCTTGGCATAAAGTGATCCTTGCATGCACACTTCCAGCTGTGGGCCACACATTATAAAATCCTGCCCCCATTTGGTGCACCTCAGCTGGGATTGGATAGAAGCAACGTGTAGGTATGGTTCTATGCTTTCCAACAAGCCCAACCTGATGGTTCTGGGCCTTATGGTTCCAGAGTTATGCCTATTTCAAGTCATATTTTCTGATGTGGAGCATTCGGTTTTTATGAATGGTGACACTTTATGGGGCACAGCTCAGCCCAGGAACATGCCATCTCCTCGGGGTCAAAAGCTCCAGAACCCTGGGGGTCTGGAGCTGGTGTGGGAGGTGAAATGAGGACCATAACTATGGAGGTTTTTATTCAGCCTTGGCATAAAGTGATCCTTGCATGCACACTTCCAGCTGTGGGCCACACATTATAAAAGCTTGCCCGAATTTGGTGCACCCCAGCTGGGCTTGGATAGAGCCAATGTGTAGGTATGGTCTGGAGCTTTCCAACAAGCCTAACCTGATGGTTCTAGGCCTTATGGATCCCGAGTTATGGCTATTTCAAGTCATCATTTATGATGTGGAGCATTCGGTTTTTATGAAATGATGACACATTATGGGGCACAGCTCAGCCCAGGAACATGCTATCTCCTCGGGGTCAAGACCTCCAGAACCCTGGGGGTCTGGAGCTGGTGTGGGAGGTGAAATGAGGACCATAACTATGGAGGGTTTTTATTCAGCCTTCAAATAAAGTGATCCTTGCATGCACACTTCCAGCTGTGGGCCACACATTATAAAATCCTGCCCCCATTTGGTGCACCTCAGCTGGGCTTGGATAGAAGCAATGTGTAGGTATGGTTCTATGCTTTCCAACAAGCCCAACCTGATGGTTCTGGGCCTTATGGTTCCAGAGTTATGCCTATTTCAAGTCATCATTTCTGATGTGGAGCATTCGGTTTTTATGAATGGTGACACATTATGAGACACAGCTCAGCCCAGGAACATGCTATCTCCTCGGGGTCAAGAGCTCCAGAACCCTGGGGGTCTGGAGCTGGTGTGGGAGGTGAAATGAGGACCATAACTATGGAGGGTTTTTATTCAGCCTTGGAATAAAGTGATCCTTGCATGCACACTTCCAGCTGTGGGCCACACATTATAAAATCTTGCCCGAATTTGGTGCACCCCAGCTGGGCTTGGATAGAACCAATGTGTAGGTATGGTTCTATGCTTTCCAACAAGCCCAACCTGATGGTTCTGGGCCTTATGGTTCCAGAGTTATGCCTATTTCAAGTCATCATTTCTGATGTGGAGCATTCGGTTTTTATGAATGGTGACACATTATGGGACACAGCTCAGCCCAGGAACATGCTATCTCCTCGGGGTCAAGACCTCCAGAACCCTGGGGGTCTGGAGCTGGTGTGGGAGGTGAAATGAGGACCATAACTATGGAGGGTTTTTATTCAGCCTTCAAATAAAGTGATCCTTGCATGCACACTTCCAGCTGTGGGCCACACATTATAAAAGCTTGCCCCCATTTGGTGCACCCCAGCTGGGCTTGGATAGAAGCAATGTGTAGGTATGGTTCTGGATGCTTTCCAACAAGCCTAACCTGATGGTTCTGGGCCTTATGGATCCAGAGTTATGGCTATTTCAAGTCATCATTTTCTGATGTGGAGCATTCGGTTTTTATGAATGGTGACACATTATGAGACACAGCTCAGCCCAGGAACATGCTATCTCCTCGGGGTCAAGAGCTCCAGAACCCTGGGGGCCTGGAGCTGGTGTGGGAGGTGAAATGAGGACCATAACTATGGAGGGTTTTTATTCAGCCTTCGAATAAAGTGATCCTTGCATGCACACTTCCAGCTGTGGGCCACACATTATAAAATCTTGCCCGAATTTGGTGCACCCCAGCTGGGCTTGGATAGAACCAATGTGTAGGTATGGTTCTGGATGCTTTCCAACAAGCCCAACCTGATGGTTCTGGGCCTTATGGTTCCAGAGTTATGCCTATTTCAAGTCATCATTTCTGATGTGGAGCATTCGGTTTTTATGAATGGTGACACATTATGAGACACAGCTCAGCCCAGGAACATGCTATCTCCTCGGGGTCAAGACCTCCAGAACCCTGGGGGCCTGGAGCTGGTGTGGGAGGTGAAATGAGGACCATAACTATGGAGGGTTTTTATTCAGCCTTCAAATAAAGTGATCCTTGCATGCACACTTCCAGCTGTGGGCCACACATTATAAAAGCTTGCCCCCATTTGGTGCACCTCAGCTGGGATTGGATAGAAGCAACGTGTAGGTATGGTCTGGATCTTTCCAACAAGCCTAACCTGATGGTTCTGGGCCTTATGGATCCAGAGTTATGGCTATTTCAATTCATATTTTCTGATGTGGAGCATTCGGTTTTTATGAATGGTGACACATTATGAGACACAGCTCAGCCCAGGAACATGCTATCTCCTCGGGGTCAAGAGCTCCAGAACCCTGGGGGCCTGGAGCTGGTGTGGGAGGTGAAATGAGGACCATAACTATGGAGGGTTTTTATTCAGCCTTGGCATAAAGTGATCCTTGCATGCACACTTCCAGCTGTGGGCCACACATTATAAAAGCTTGCCCGAATTTGGTGCACCTCAGCTGGGATTGGATAGAAGCATCGTGTAGGTATGGTCTGGATCTTTCCAACAAGCCTAACCTGATGGTTCTGGGCCTTATGGTTCCAGAGTTATGCCTATTTCAAGTCATAATTTCTGATGTGGAGCATTCGGTTTTTATGAAATGATGACACATTATGGGGCACAGCTCAGCCCAGGAACATGCCATCTCCTCGGGGTAAAAAGCTCCAGAACCCTGGGAGTCTGGAGCTGGTGTGGGAGGTGAAATGAGGACCATAACTATGGAGGGTTTTTATTCAGCCTTCAAATAAAGTGATCCTTGCATGGACACTTCCAGCTGTGGGTCACACATTACCAAAGCTTGCCCCAATTTGGTGCACCCCAGCTGGGCTTGGATAGAAGCAACGTGTAGGTATGGTCTGGAGCATTCCAACAAGCCTAACCTGATGGTTCTAGGCCTTATGGATCCAGAGTTATGCCTATTTCAAGTCATAATTTATGATGTGGAGCATTCGGTTTTTAGAAATGATGACACATTATGGGGCACAGCTCAGCCCAGGAACATGCCATCTCCTCGGGGTAAAAAGCTCCAGAACCCTGGGAGTCTGGAGCTGGTGTGGGAGGTGAAATGAGGACCATAACTATGGAGGGTTTTTATTCAGCCTTGGCATAAAGTGATCCTTGCATGCACACTTCCAGCTGTGGGCCACACATTATAAAATATTGCCCGCCAATGGTGCACCCCAGCCCGGCTTGGATAGAACCAATGTGTAGGTATGGTTCTATGCTTTCCAACAAGCCTAACCTGATGGTTCTGGGCCTTATGGATCCAGAGTTATGGCTATTTCAATTCATATTTTCTGATGTGGAGCATTCGGTTTTTATGAATGGTGACCCTTTCATGGGGCACAGCTCAGCCCAGGAACATGCCATCTCCTCGGGGTAAAAAGCTCCAGAACCCTGGGAGTCTGGAGCTGGTGTGGGAGGTGAAATGAGGACCATAACTATGGAGGTTTTTTATTCAGCCTTCGAATAAAGTGATCCTTGCATGCACACTTCCAGCTGTGGGCGACACATTATAAAAGCTTGCCCGAATTTGGTGCACCCCAGCTGGGCTTGGGTAGAAGCAACGTGTAGGTATGGTCTGGAGCTTTCCAACAAGCCTAACCTGATTGTTCTGGGCCTTATGGACCCCGAGTTATGCCTATTTCAAATCATCATTTATGATGTGAAGCATTCGGTTTTTATGAATAGTGACCCTTTCATGGGGCACAGCTCAGCCCAGGAACATGCTATCTCCTTGGGGTTAAGAGCTACAGAACACTGGGGGTCTGGAGCTGCCCGGGGAGGTGAAATGAGGACCGTAAATATCAAGCCTTTTTATCCAGCCTTGGAATAAAGTGATCCTTGCCTGGACACTTCCAGCTGTGGGCCACACATTATAAAATCCTGCCCCCATTTGGTGCACCCCAGCCAGGCGTGGATAGGGCCAATGTGTAGGTATGGTTCTATGCTTTCCAACAAGCCCAACCTGATGGTTCTGGGCCTTATGGATCCCGAGTTATGGCTATTTCAAGTGGGCAACGGTAAGCTCGCGACTTTACAGAGCTGCCGTTTCCCGTAGGAAGCTCCGATCGGGACAGGGTTTATTTCTCCGTACTCGTTGCAAAATGCTGGTCCGGATTATGGTGTCATTTTTGCCCTAAAGTATCCGCAACGTTTTCTCATCGCAGCTCCCCGCAGGAGGGCTCCAGAGCCGGGGGACCGGCGTCATTGCGTAGCCCTCGGCCAGCCCTTTCCAACAAGGTACGGCACTCCGTGATCGGACCACGGGAACGGGCGATAGGCTGATTTACGTTAATACATGGATTTCAATGGCGTTACCATGGCAACGGTAAGCTCGCGAATTTGGAGGGCCGCCGTTTCCCGTAGGAAGCTCCGATTTGGACGGGGTTTTTTTCTCCGTACTCGGTGCAAAATGCTGGTCCGGAATATGGTGTCATTTCTGCCCTAAAGTGTCCGCAACGTTTTCTCAATGCAGCTCCCAGCAGGGGGCTCTGGAACCGGGGGACCGGCGTCCTTGCGTAGCCCCGGGCCAGCCCTTTCCAACGAGGTACGGCACTCCGTGATCGGACCAGGGGAACGGCAGACAGGCCGATTTACGTGATAACACGGTTGCCATAGTTACACCATAGGAGCCCATTCATTTCTATCGGTTTTCCATGTAACATGAACATGTCAGACATTTCGCCGGTTTATCGTTTTTAACTCCCGTTCTGGAGGTCGGATTTGCATGGGGTCACTTGCGTTGGATCCAGCTGGACCAGCTGCACAAAACAAAATTGGTTTGGTAATTTTAGCCCCACGGGAACAATTTGTCAAAACGGACTTCCGGCGCTAGTTCGCCGGCCGTTCGTCTCCGCGTACGCCACGTCCGGTGGTCTGAAAGCCCTTAAAATAAGCTTCAAAACAAGCTATGCCCAGCCCGGATACGAGCTATTTTGACTAAACTACTTTAGAACACATTTTCATATTTGCCCCTAATTACTAGCGCCATAAGCGCCCATTCATTTCCATGCCTTTCCAACAGGGCG
The DNA here is from genome assembly GCA_030340665.1 of Neosalanx taihuensis. Lineage (NCBI taxonomy): Eukaryota > Metazoa > Chordata > Actinopteri > Osmeriformes > Salangidae > Neosalanx > Neosalanx taihuensis. The sequence goes on along the minus strand of CM059301.1, from coordinate 3,919,916 downwards.
AGATTGGTTATGAATTTTTATCTCCCGTTCTGGAGCTGGGATTTGGATGGGGACAGTATAGTTTAATTTCGTACATCCCTCTGCACGAACGTGAGCTATTTTTAGTCGCTCCAAACGCTCCGCCCCTTTCCGCATAATTAAAAGACGGCGTATTTAAATTCCTACAATTCGGCCGTTTGTCCTAAAATTATGAAACCACTTTATTTATGTGCAGCGTTATGATTTGCACACTTTACCCAGAGGATAGCCCTATTAAAAAATGTTTCCCCTCGACGCTAGAGCCGATCGAAAATTTCCTTCGGCCGCCATCTTACGTACGAACGTAAGGGGGCGTGTCCCCCCTTTTGTCCCGTAGGGGCCCCGGTTCCCTTCGAAATGACGCCTCGGTTGTCCCGGTAGGACGTTTTTTGACAAAACGCCCGTTACACAAAAATCCTGAAAACCGATCCCATTGAAAACCAGCCAATTTTTTTGAGAATCCTAGGCGCCCACCGGCAGAATTTTAGAAACCTCGATTTCAGAACGACGTCTTCCATGGTGGAGACTAGGTTTCTACCGAGATACCTCAAGCAGGCTATGCCCAAGCCTAAAGCCCATTGGGCGGATTGATTTTCAAGGAATTGACGGTTTTTATGGAAGTCATTCATTTCACCGACCCGGTGAGCATTCATGCCCGGGTATGAGGCACCATGCCCGGATTAGCTTGCCCGCACGATGACCCCCGGGTCCGGTTGTCCAAAAATGACAACCATGGTCCATGTGAACGGCATGACCACGGCTCGCCCGGGGAAGGCACCCCCGCGCGCGAGCGCCCCCTGCGGGCTGGCTTACGCGCGAAAGAGCGCCTGGAGCTATATGCTTGTCAAATCTCTTCCATGGCCCGTATCGCTACGGGACTTTCACAGAAGTGAAGCCCGCGCTCTGGAGCGCCGCCTAAGGGCAATTCTGACGAAAAATACCATCGCAAAGCAGTCCATTTTCGGACAAGTTTGCCCGATAATATGGCCCTGGATGGTCTAAAATGCGCTGAATTTTTTCAAAGTCCAGCTTTGCCAAGGGAGATACTCACGCATGTGTCCGGCTCTCTGGAGCTTCACACAACGGTCGCGCAAGTGATATTATCGACCGATAAAGTGCCCAAAATCGGACACAAGTGGCCCCACGCGCGCCACGGTTCATATGCTTGTTTGAAAAATGGCAAAGTCCAGCGAGGCTAGGTAAATTATTACCCCAGGCCCCTGGAAGTGTCTCACCGGGACAATATGAACGAAACGTCGGTCTGATGGCCTTCATTTCACGGGCACAATGATCGAAGCGCATGCCCTGGTTCTATATGCTTGTCTGAAAAATGGCAAAGTCCAGCGAGGCTAGGTAAATTATTACCCCAGTCCCCTGGAAGTGTCTCACCGGGACAATATGAACGAAACGTCGGTCTGATGGCCTTCATTTCACGGGCACAATGATCGAACCTCATGCCCTGGTTCTATATGCTTGTCTGAAAAATGGCAAAGTCCAGCGAGGCTAGGTAAATTATTACCCCAGTCCCCTGGAAGTGTCTTACCGGGACAATATGAACGAAACGTCGGTCTGATGGCCTTCATTTCACGGGCACAATGATCGAACCTCATGCCCTGGTTCTATATGCTTGTCTGAAAAATGGCAAAGTCCAGCGAGGCTAGGTAAATTATTACCCCAGTCCCCTGGAAGTGTCTCACCGGGACAATACGAACGAAACGTCGGTCTGATGGCCTTCATTTCACGGACACAATGATCGAACCTCATGCCCTGGTTCTATATGCTTGTCGGAAGAGTGTCAAAGTCCAGCGCTGCGAGGACCATTATTACCACAGGTCTGTGGAAGTGTCTCACCGGGACAATATGAACGAAACGTCGGTCTGACGGCCTTCATTTCACGGGCACAATTATCGAAGCACATGCCCTGGTTCTATATGCTTGTCGGAAGAGTGTCAAAGTCCAGCGCTGCGAGGACCATTATTACCACAGGTCTGTGGAAGTGTCTCACCGGGACAATATGAACGAAACGTCGGTCTGACGGCCTTCATTTCACGGGCACAATGATCGAAGCACATGCCCTGGTTCTATATGCTTGTCTGAAAACCAGCGCTGCAGGCAAATCAATGACCGTCCCCGCGCGGGCAGGGACTGGCGTAATCAAGTGACAGGCTGGGACAGCTGTCACAAGCAACCTGGGGCGGTAGCAAGGAGGGGCCCCTCTGCGCGTGCCGAGAGGGGCCTGAGGGCCTAATCAGTCGTGCAGGTGCGGGTCCGGCTGCTTCAGGCACTCGTGTCTGCTTGCTGCCCGGATTACGGATGCACGTTCTGATGTGGCAGGCTGGGACAGCTGTCACGCGCTCCCTGGTGGAGCAACGATGAAGGTCCGGAGGGCGTTCCTTGA
>CM059301.1:3242500-3275000 GCA_030340665.1 Neosalanx taihuensis | reverse complement strand
CTCCCTCCCTCCCTCCCTCCCTCATCCCCCCTCCATCCCTCCTTCCCCCTGTCCTTCCCCCCTCCCTCCCCCCCTCCCCCCTCCCCCCCTCCCTCCCTCCCTCCCTCCCCGTCTCCTTCCCTCCCTCCTTTTCTTTCCTCCTTCCTTTTCTTTCCTCCTTCCTTTCCCCCTGTCCTCCTCCCCCTTGTCGTCACCCCCCCTCCCTCCCTCCCTCCCCCCTCCCTCCCTCCCTCCCTCGCTCCTGACGTTGTTCGTCTGAGTTGAGCGGTGCATTAGCCAGCCCAGCAGAGCAGAGCGCAGTAAAGCCGGCCTACAGGATCGTTGAATTATTCTTAATAGCGACCTCGTTACATAATTGATTCTGCGTTACAGTTCTGGAGGAAAACGATCAATCAATGGAAATGATCGAATGTGTTTTCGATAGAACAACACTTGTGATTGGCACTCTCTCACTCCGCCGCACTAGCTTCTGCGTGTGTGTGTGTGTGTGCGCGCGCGCAGGTGCGGTCTGGTGTGTGTCTACACGTAAGCATGTTTCTGTTTCGTAAGTGTTTTTTATGTGGATGTAAATGTTCATATTCCAATCGGGAGGTTTTTTTTACGGGCGTTTAAGGTTTAAACTCACAAACTGCAGATCCAGCAAAAACCTGGGATAGGGAGTCATGGGACGCAGTGGGTTAGGGTGTCAGGGTTAGTAATCAGAAGGTTCTCGGTTTGAACCCCGGCTGTGCCAACATGACGTTGTGTCCTTGGGCAAGGCACTTCACCCTGCTTGCCTCAGGAGGGAATGTCCCTGTACTTACTGTAAGTCGCTCTGGATAAGAGCATCTGCTACATGACTAAATGTAAAATGTTTTAGACACGGAGTCACTGTGATTGCCCCCCCCCCCCCCCAAAACCACCTCAAGGTCCCATTACGAAGTTATCAATATCCTGCGTCCTGACCTTTGACCTTTGCCCCCCTGCAGGCCCTGCGACTGCGACCCCAGGGGCAGCGTTGGCGCGTGCGCCGCGGAGGACGGGCGGTGCCAGTGCCGGGCGGGAGCGGAGGGACACGCCTGTGACAGGTGACGCCCCCACAGGTTGCCGCGGGGGACGCCCCCTTGACGACCGATCCGTTCCCCCGGTTACGGCTGCTTTCGTCATCGGCCGGTGACCTGTGACCCGTGCCGTCGTCCGACTTCCGCTCGTTACGTCACTTCCTGCCATGTCAAATGAAGCGCTCGCCGTATCGCTTAACCGGCCGCCGAACTGGCTCGTCTGCGAACCTCGGGGCGTTCGCCGTCGTGATTTTATCCAGGAAAAGGGATTCATTAGTGATACGGTTTAACGATGGTGCGATATCGTGAGAAGGACTTCCATGTGGATCATGAGTCAGAGCTACTATCGGTTATAGCCGCTCTTAAACACCTCCGCCCACCACCTTGGGCCTGTTTTGTTCGTCGACTCGCATTTCTCACCTCGATTCTCCGCTAACCAGAGCCGCTTTTAATCTCGTGCGTACGCGCGCGTCAGGGCGCATCAAAAAAAAAAAAAACACAATTCTTGAATTTGGATATGGCTGGGTATTAAAAGTGTTCCAATATATATGTAAAAACAACACGTGCAAAGATTTTTTTTTTCCAATCCTATGATTATTTAGGGGTTGCCACCACCCATCTGGTTTTGTGGAATGAAGTGGTGAACGGTGCTCAGTGGTCGCCGTGGAGATTCGAGGTAAACAAAGACCGCAACTCCAGACCGCCAGGCAGTCCCGCTGGGGAAGGAGCTTGAAGGAGAAGATGGAAACGTCCACCTTGGTGTCAGAGAGTGACGAGGAGCCGGAGGACGATTCTGTCCATCGTCTGAGGCCAAACCCCCCCGAACCTTAAGAAGAGCGGAAACAAACGTCGCGTTCGCGTTTGGCCGGGCGAGCGCGAGAGGGGGGTTTGTCCGCGAGCGTCCGCGAGCGTGCGCGAACGGCGTTGTCGGCGCCGGGGGGGGGGATGCGGCGGTGGCGTCAGAGGCGGCTGGGTCTGCAGGCCCCGGGGAGGGCGGCGGGGGGGGGGGGGCTGGGGGAAGGTCTCGCCGACCCTGGCTCTGCCCTGGATGCACCCTCCGATACGGGCAGATTAGAGAAGAACAAGCGCGGTCGTACGAGGGCTGAGGGATGGAGGATCTGAGGATGATCGTGAGCCTGTGTGCGTGTGCGTGTGTGTGTGCGTGTGCGGGCGTGTGTGTGCGGGCGTGCGTGTGCGGGCGTGCGTGCGAACAGGTGCAAGCCTGGTTTCTTTAACCTTCAGCGGGACCTGGCGTCAGGATGCCAGCGGTGTTTCTGCTTCGGACACTCGGCGGCCTGCACCTCGTCCAGCGACCACACCCCGGCCAACATTACCTCCCCACTTCCTCCAAGGTATCCAGCTCTTCGCTAGGAGACGAGGGCTCGAGCTTTGGCCTGACCGCAGGGGGTCGTTGCCCGGGGGCTTCTTGTGACGTTCTGCTGTTTTGTCGCTCTGGGGGGTCTGCCAGACCAGGATGGATGGTGGGGGAGTTCTCCCTGGGTCAGAGGTACCCTCTGCTCTGGAAGGAGGGCGAAGTCTACCTGCTGCCCCTCCATGAAGACGACCCGGGATTCTACAGAGCTCCAGGTGAGGGAGGGAGGGAGGGAGGGAGGGAGGGAGGAGGGAGGGAGGGAGGGAGGGAGGGAGGGAGGGAGGGAGGAAAAGGAGGGAGGGTGCCAGGGGGAGAGGATCGGGGGGAAGGAAAGGGAGGGAGGGAGGGAGGGAGGGAGGGAGGGAGGGAGGGAGGGAGGGAGGGAGGAGGGGAGGAAAAGGGAGGGAGGTGCCAGGGGGAGAGGATCGGGGAAGGAAAGGGGAGGGAGGGAGGGAGGGAGGGAGGAGGGAGGGAGGGAGGGAGGGAGGGAGGGAGGGAGGGAGGAGGGAGGGAGGAGGGAGGGAGGAGGAAAAGGGAGGGAGTGCCGGGGGGAGAGGATCGGGGGAAGGAAAGGAGGGAGGGAGGGAGGGAGGGAGGGAGGGAGGGAGGGAGGGAGGGAGGGGAGGGAGGGAGGGAGGGAGGGAGGGAGGGAGGGCGAGGTTGTGAGTGCACCCAACAGGAGATTGGTTCATGGTAATGCGCTTATACTGGACACCGTAATGTATGTTCCAGATAAGATTGAAGCTATTTCAGTTTTTCGACCTGACTGCCGAGTCAATGTAAGTAGATTCATGAATATGTAAACTACGTCATGATATGCACGCGCGTGCGCGTGTGCAAGGGAAAAGGTTCCGTTGATGCCTGCGTGTGTAAAGACCTGTAGTGATGGTTCCAATAATAGATTAGCTCCACCTTTTGGCCCCTGAGGTCGCGCAGAGGTTACAGACACCATATTCCCCCTGTGTCTTATCTTCACCATATTAGTAGATAAGAGATTCCTCCGGCCCTGCAGGAGAGACTGTGGGACTTAGTGCCAGCTTCCATCAGCTACCCAGTGGGAAAGGCCTGCTGGAATTGGATGGCTTAGGCTGCTGGAGAAGCAACAAAGTGAAAATTGGCCTTCCTCCCTCCTCCTCTCCTCCCTCCTCCTCTCCTCCCTCCTGTCCTCTCTCCTCCTCTCCTCTCTCCTCCTCTCCTTTCTCCTCCTCTCTTCTCTCCTCCTCTCCTCTCTCCTCCTCTCCTCCCTCCTCCTCTCCTCCTTCTCCCTCTCCTCCTTCTCCTCTCCTCCTTCTCCTCTCCTCCTCCTCCTCTCCTCCTTCTCCTCTCCTACCTCCTCTCCTCCCTCCTCCTCTCCTCTCTCCTTCTCTCTTCTCTCCTCCTCTCTCCTCCTACCGTCTCTCCTTCCTAGTTCCCATCTAATTTGGCTTCCTCTCCTCCCCTCTCCTATATTTTTCTCCTCCTTTCTCCTCCCCCTCTCCTCTCCTCCTTTCTCTTCCCCTCTCATCTCCCCTCTCCTCTCCTCCCCTCCCCCCTCTGCTCTCTTCTTTTCCTCTCTCTTCTCCTCCCCTCACCTCTCATCCTCTCCTCCTTTCTCCTCCCCTCCTTCTCCTCTCTTTCTCTTCTCCACTTCTCTCTTCCTCCCTTTCTTGTCTCCACTTGCCTCCTCTCCTCCTTTCTCCTCTCCTCCTTTCTCCTCTCCTCTCTTCCTCTCCCCCCCTCCTCTCTTCTCCTCACCTCCTTCCTCCTCTCTTCTCCTCTTTTCCTCTCACTCTCTGTCCCCTCTCCTCCCTTTAAACGCCTGTTTGCACACCTCTCTTATCTACACCCCCCCTCTTTGTCTATCCCCACACCCCACCCTCCTTTGCAGTGGTGCCTGCCTTAGGGCGGGTCATGCGACGCCGGCTTCAGCTTTAGTTTCACCGAAACAAAATCGCTCCCAGATTGAGTATCACCCGAAAACGTAGGCGTTAGCTAGCATCGTTCGGCAGATCCGGTCAACCAAAAAAAACGCCTTTTAAACGCAACCCCACTGTGCGTGGACGGAACCATCCCAACTCTGTTCCCCACCCGCGACCCCCAGGCGACATCGTGACATCGCGACGCAGGGCCACACCCCCTACCGGCCCCCCACCCTCCCCCCCACCCTTTCACCCCCCAAATCAAACAGAGATCATCCAGTATCAAAGCATCGGGTGCTTATTGGCCAACCATGGAGGCCCCTGATTGGGGGGGGGGGGGGGGGGGGGGTTGCCTGATCATGTCCCGCTCGCCTCCCCGAAGTAGGTGAGGAGCGGGAGGAAAGGGGGGGGACGGGGGGACGAGCAGACGGAGCAGGAGCGGTTTCAAGCAGGGCGCGTCGATTTCCATTGAGGCCGCCGAAAAGTGGCCCAGCATGGGGGGGGGAGGGGGGGGGGGGCGACGGAACCCCTCCTGATCGAAGAGGAGGCGCAGGCTCCCGCACGCTCGCTCTCGCACACTCAAACACACACACACACGAACGCCGTTCTGCCGTGTTACGCGAGCGAGGGGGGGGGGGGGAATGAAAGAAGACGTTCTTATCGTCTCCTCGCCGTCCACCTGGTTGGGCTGACGCCGTGTGTGACTGCTAGCTGGTTCGGTTTGTGTTTGAACAGGTCACCTTATCACCACACCTCCTCTCCACTGTTCCCATCCTGCTGCCCAGCAGCGCTAATGAAGTCCCGACACCGAAGTCATGGAAGCAAACAAGCGATGATTCACAGGAAGTCAGCCAAGATACCTGGCACTATCTAACCTTTTTCAGTGCGTACGGCACCCGTTCATTGCTAATTGTGAATATTAAACGGTACAATCCCTAGAACTAGTATGTATGACCCTATATCAGCAGGGTTTTATCTCCAACTATCTATTTCCTGTGTATTTTTCATCTCAAGATCCGTATATATGGCATCCCAGCACTCTATTTTGATCCCAGCCTTTACCCATTGTGTTCAGTCACTTACTTATTTTACCGCTATTCCTTTATCCCAGTGTGCACTCTTTTACCTCACACCTTCACCGCTGTGTGCTTTGACGAGACTGTGTGCCGTTGCTACTAAAGACTTTCCCTTCAGGATTATTCGGAGTGTTCTGAATCTGAATTGTGCACACGTGTTCATGCGCGTTTGCTAATGTTGGCGTGGCTGTGTGCTCCGCCGTGAAGCCGATCTTTCTGTGCGTCTGTAGCAGTCAGCATTCTTTGCTGGGGAAGATGTACGCTAACGGGGTTCGACCGTGTGTTGCCTTGAGGAGCCGTAGATCCGATTACTACTCCTGTCATCGCTCTCACACACACACACACACTCACGAGACAGGTATACACACACGGTAGACAGGTACACACACACACACACACACGCTAGCACAGCACAACATGGGCTCACCAGGTTATCAATCAGAACCATAAAAAGTCGCAGCAGAGCTTCTGTCAGCCTGCCGTTCGCTGTCCTGGTGCATTCTGGGACGGCAGCTCTGAGGTCTGTCCGGACAGGCTGATTTAAAGCATGACTAACCTGAGCAGTGCTTCACACACACAGGAGGGACACAGATACACACGCTGCCATTCTGCATGCACAGGAATACATTAGACACACGCGCACACACACACACACACACACATATTTACACAGACAGTCTCTAAGACATACGAACGCAAACGCGCGTAAATGCAGGCGCACACGCGCGCGGGCACACACCGCGCACACGCGCAGATGGCAGCAGTGATTTGTGGGTCTTATTATTCTCAGTCCTGTGTGCTGTAATGGATGGAGCGCAGCCTGGTCATGTGACCCCCGCGCTGACAGACAGCTCTGCCAATGAGCCGGGTTCTGGTTTGCTCTCTCTCTCTATCCCCCCTCTCTCTCTCCTCTCTCTCTCTCTCTCCTCTCTCTCTCTTTCTACCCCCCCTCTCTTTCTCTCTCTCTCTCGCTATCCCCCCTCTTTCTCTCTCTCTCTCTCTGTCTCTCTCTCTCACTCTCTCTTTCTACCCCCCCTCTTTTTCTACCCCCCTCCCTTTTTTCTCTCTCTCTCTCTCTCTCTCTCTCTCTCTCTCTCTCTCTCTCTCTCTCTCTCTCTCTCTCTCTCTCTCCCCCCTCTCTTTCTCTCTCTCTCCCTGTTTCTCTCTCCCTCTCCTCTCTCTCTCTCTCTCCCTGTCTCTCTTTCCTCTTTCTACTCTGTCTCTCTACCCCCCCCCCATATCTTCGCCTCCTCTCTGTCTTTTTAATTCTGTCTGTAAATAGCTGTGACCATGGTAACTTCCACAGACTGTTAATAGCCAAAATCCTTCCATGTGTGTCTCTTTATTGTGTTACAGGCTTGTTTACATTTCTGGAGCAAATGTTCTTATTGAAAACACGGTTAGAACAAGGATTTCATCAACCGATAGCTGTAACATGTCCCTGACGGACAGATACACTATATTACCAAAAGTGTTTGGTCACCCATCCATCTGATCATTTAGGTAATATAGTGTATGTTGGACGCCGTGTAAATCACACAGATCTTGTTCTTCTTGTAGAACATTCTACAGTTCCCTGTTGCAGCTGCTCTGCTTGCAGCTGTGCTGGAGGAAATGACAGCAGGCTCATTTATCATTTCATGGACTCACCTCTCCATAATGCAGTTTGTGTAAAACAAACAAGGTGCAAACCACCCAGTAGAGCAGCTAGCTAGGAGGGTTAGCGCAGGCTACAGTGCTGGAACAGGAATACCAGTGCATTGTGGGCCAGGGTCAGAGCTACTCTCGACCTGTGACCCCCCTCCTCTTAATCTCACTCTGCCTCAGCGATTTACACCCAGGAGTCCTTAGCCCAGAGAGAGAGAGTGTTTGGATATTTTCCGTATTTTTGGGGGGATGATCGTTCGTAAACAGGGGCTATGGGTCGTTAAGGAGGTTTGAATTGCGCTGGTTTGAATGGGCCTGTCTGAACGGCAGTGTTTCAGCGTGGTGACAGAGGCGTCTTCAGACTTTTGCCAAGAAATACAATCAAACCAGTGAAACGCTCCAAACAAAGTCTCGATGCTGTTTATAACGAGCTAAACGGTTTATGATCGCTTTCGCTAACCATCTTTGCTGTTTGCGATGAACGACGACTGCAAACTTCTGCAACACACTCCCAGAACCGCTTTAAAGATCGGATGAGCGTGAGCGAAATAAGAATCCCTTTCATGCATTACCTGAAAGACAACGCCTGCTCATCTCTGCCATTTCTATGGAAACCAATATATTATCTTGGGTTTATGTTGTCAGGAAACCTTGTTGCGTTGATTGGTAATCTAATCTAATCATAGCCATAGCCTTGGGTGGATGATTATACTGCTCATACTGTGTATATTCTGAGTATACAATTACAATTCCATTCTGTTGTAATAACTGTTTTGCACTAACTGTATTTCGTTACCCTGTACTTGTACGTGTGTAATTACATTAAAGTTGAAACTAATCTAATCTAAATGGCCAGTTGGGCAATGTTTGCCTGGCAATCACAGCTGCCATATCCAGCATGCTGAGAAAACACAGAAAACGAACAGAGATAGGTGTAGATAAGAAGGAGTGGGGCCAGGGCCGGCTCTAGCCATAGGCGACATAGGCGGTCGCCTAGAGCACCATCGGCTGGAGAGGCGCTGCAGGGGCGCTGGAGGGGCGCTGGAGGGGCGCTGCACCCTTAATCGATAATGAATAATTATAATGTATCGATACATTATAATTAATTGATAACTAATAATTAATAACAGTAACCCCGTCCAAAGACGGGGGGCCCGCGCAGTAATCTCGCCTAGGGCACTAAATTAGGTAGAGCCGGCCCTGGGTGGGGTACTGCTAATTCAAAGATTGCAGGTTCACATCTCCCCCTCTGCCACTTTGACAAAAAACATGGGCCGATGAAACACACGTTGTCATTAAAATGCAACAGTTGGTGTGCGTTTCGATTGATGATGTCACAGCTCTCGTGGGGGTGCTGTACCTTCCGGGGCAACGTCCCTGTTCCTGCGTCTCTCTCTCCTCTCTCTCCTTCCCTCTCTCCTCTCTATCCTTCCCTCTCTCTCCTCTCTATCCTTCCCTCTCTCCCTCTCTCTATCCTTCCCTCTCTCCTTCCCTCTCTCCTTCCCTCTCTCCTCTCTCTCCTTCTCTCTCTCCTTCCCTCTCTCCTTCCCTCTCTCCTTCCCTCTCTCCTTCCCTCTCTCCTTCCCTCTATCCTTCCCTCTCTCCTTCCCTCTCTCCTTCTCTCTATCCTTCCCTCTCTCCTTCCCTCTCTCCTTCTCTCTATCCTTCCCTCTCTCCTCTCTCTCCTTCTCTCTCTCCTTCCCTCTCCTTCCCTCTCTCCTTCCCTCTCTCCTTCCCTCTCTCCTTCCCTCTCTCCTCTCTCTCCTTCCCTCTGTCCTTCCCTCTCTCCTTCCCTCTCTCCTTCCCTCTCTCCTTCCCTCTCTCCTCTCTCTCCTTCCCTCTCTCCCTCTCTCTCCTTCCCTCTCTCCTTCCCTCTCTCCTCTCTCTCCTTCCCTCTCTCCCTCTCTCTCCTTCCCTCTCTCCTTCCCTCTCTCCTCTCTCTCCTTCCCTCTCTCCTCTCTCTCCTTCCCTCTCTCCTCTCTCTCCTTCCCTCTTCTTCCCTCTCTCCTCTCTCTCCTTCCCTCTTCTTCCCTATCTCCTCTCTCTCCTTCTCTCTATCCTTCCCTCTCTCCTTCTCTCTATCCTTCCCTCTCCTTCCCTCTCTCCTCTCTCTCCTTCTCTCTATCCTTCCCTCTCTCCTTCCCTCTCTCCTCTCTCTCCTTCTCTCTCTCCTTCCCTCTCCTTCCCTCTCTCCTTCCCTCTCTCCTTCCCTCTCTCCTTCCCTCTCTCCTCTCTCTCCTTCCCTCTCCTTCTCTCTCTCCTTCCCTCTCTCCTTCCCTCTCTCCTTCCCTCTCTCCTCTCTCTCCTTCCCTCTCTCCCTCTCTCTCCTTCCCTCTTCTTCCCTATCTCCTTCCCTCTGTCCTTCCCTCTCTCCTCTCTCTCCTTCCCTCTTCTTCCCTATCTCCTTCCCTCTGTCCTTCCCTCTCTCCTTCCCTCTCTCCTCTCTCTCCTTCCCTCTTCTTCCCTATCTCCTTCCCTCTGTCCTTCCCTCTCTCCTTCCCTCTCTCCTCTCTCTCCTTCCCTCTCTCCTTCCCTCTGTCCTTCCCTCTCTCCTTCCCTCTCCTTCCCTCTCTCCTCTCTCTCCTTCTCTCTCTCCTTCCCTCTCTCCTTCCCTCTCTCCTTCCCTCTCTCATTCCCTCTCTCATTCTCTCTCTCCTTCCCTCTCTCCTTCCCTCTCTCATTCTCTCTCTCCTTCCCTCTCTCCTTCTCTCTCTCCTTCCCTCTCTCCTTCCCTCTCTCTTTTCCTCTCTTGTCTCCCTCTCATGGTCCTTCCTTCCTGGCGAAAACAGAGGCTCGGACCCTGTAGGCCCGCCCAGGTGGATGTACCCATCACCCCCATTCTCTAACAAACCGTAGATGATGGTCGAGGAAGAGGAGGGTGGGGGCAGGGAGTAGGAACAGGGAGAGAGCACAGGCTAACAGGGAGGAAGAGGAGTGAAACGCAGAGGGAGGAGCAGCGAGGCTCCAGCTGCGACCCTCCTGTTCCCCCAGAGGAGCTGTCATTAAAGAGGCAATACAACAGAGCTGTGTAGTGTTGACAGGACACACGAGCCGGTCGAAAGAGAGAACCATTCAACGGAAGTGTGATTGCCTCGCAAGTTGTTTTCTGCTCTCTCACTTCAGATATTGTCTTTGCCAGGTCTCCAGTGCCTGCACTCGCTGTGTTTCTTCTCTGTCTCTCTCTGTCTTTCCTGCTTCACCGCTCTCTTTCGCTCTCTTTCAGTTTGCTGCGACATGCAGCACATTAACATACTGATCAAACACCTCCTTCTCCCTCACACTTCTTATCTCATCCCCTCTTCCCCGCATTCCCTCCCTCCTTCTCTAACCCCCCCTCCCTCCTTCTCTAACTCCCCTCCCTCCTTCTCTAACCCCCCTCCCTCCCTCCTTCTCTAACTCTCTCCCTCCCTCCCTCCTTCTCTAACTCCCTCCCTCCTTCCTTCCTTCCCCCCCTCCGTCCCTCCCTCCTTCCTTACCTACCTCCCTCCCTCCCTCCTTCCCTACCTACCTCCCTCCCTCCCTCCCTCCCTCCCTCCCTCCCTTCCTTCCTTCCTTCCTTCCTTCCTTCCCACCCTCCTCCTTTATTTTCTCTATCCTTCTCTTCTCCTCAGTCCTTCCTTCCTTCCTTCCTTCTGCCAGATTCACTGACTCTGTCCCCTCTGCTCCCCCAGACACGAGGGGCCCCCCGGCCCTCTGGATGTCCTGCGGTCACCCCTACGAGGAGAGAAGAGTGTGGAACTCCAAGTTCTGCATGGTGACCGACTGCCAGATGTTGCTCCTGGATAGAGAGGAGGTGAGGCTCCGACACAAACCTCTCTCTCTTCCAGCTCGCCCCTCTGGCTTTCTGTTTTCCTGTCTGCTCTCTCTCTCTCTCTCTCTCTCCTTTTTCTGTGTATCTGTGTGTGTCTCTCTCTCTTTGTTTTCAGTCCACTCATCTTGTCCTCCTTCAATCGAACGGTCCGTCTCTCATCTCTCCCCTTCCTTCTGCTCGGGCTCCAGAGTCATTCTTTCCAGAAGAATCCTCCTCCAATGTCTTGCTCCGCCCCACACTATATTTCTCCCCCCTCTCCTCTTCCACCACCTGTCACCCCTCTCCTTCCCTCCCTCCCCCTTCCTCCCCCTTCCTCCCCCCTCCCCTTCTCCATCCCATTGGTGGCCAGCGAATCGGATCGCGAACCTTGAGCACGTTCTGGCGCTCCGTCATACTGACACGCGCGTGTGTGCGAGAGTGTGCGTGTGTGTGAAAATACACACACACACACATATGTATATAATACAGCAGGCTTACTGGCAGCCCTTGGGACAGAAGCATAAAATGTGTTTTCAGAAGAAAAGCAAAATCACATTGTTAAAAAAAAAAGAAAACAATTCAGCCTTCAGTTGAAGTAAATGTAATTTAGAAAAGCGCTTGTGAAACCATGCGTGCCACAATTATTGGCATCCCTACATTTAATACTCTGGACAACCTCCCTTTCACCCATAAAACAGAACCCAGTATTCCCTATCCTCTACTAAGGTGGGAGAATCCACAGCTAAGGGTCTATGAGCTGCCCAGGATCTCTCCAGGGTCCTAGCTCCGCCAAGTTCGGTCTTTTACTCAGCTCAGCTCACAGGTTTCAGTGGGACTTAGATCAGGGGGCTGAGATAGCCGAGGCAGAGGACTGTTCTGTTTGTATTCATTTAGAAGTGGTTAGGATCATTGACCTGCTAAAAGATTCAGCGACAGCATAGTTCCATTTTATTTTCCATCAATGGGAAGCCAATGTCTAAACGTATTCATTGATGAATGAATTTACAATGGTTTACAATGGTTTCACGGAGTTCACAAAGCCATGTATCCAAACTGAGTTCCCAGGGACTTCGGAATCAAAACAGCCACCGAACGTTACAGAAACTCCCCCGTCTCCCCCTCCCCAATCCCCCCTCCCCAATCCCCCCCTCCAACACCAGTGGACATCAGGAGGTTTGAGTAGAACCATCCTTTTTATGGTAAAATCCCCTTGACTGTTTGTCATTGATTTCATCAGACCCCGGAACACCATTCAGGTCAAAGTTCAGCAGGGATTAGCTACCACCAGCCACTTCAGTGGTGTGGTGGTATGATAGGAAAGGGATTTTTCTCCAAAAATTGGTTTGGCCTCAAAATAAATACTTCTCGATAACCGATGCTTTCGTCTAAAAAATAAACAAACTTCAATTAAAGGTTGGATGGTTTTCGCTTTTTTTCCCAGTTTGACATTAAGATAAATATCCAAAATGTTTTTGTTTTTTTTTCTAATCCAAATCCTAACCCCAATTTTACTTATGTGTAGTCATCTTTACCAGGGAGGGCTATCCTTCTGGAAGTGACTGTGTAACTATGAGCATGGCTGAAGGTACCTTTTGGAGCACACAAGAGCTTAGGTGTCGACGATACACACGAGGGGTAATAAAGATGGATACTGATTAATAATTAAGACTGTGTCAAGGTACAATGATTACCAATAAAGAGAGGCTGAGAAATACACACACACATATAAATACACACACACACACACGTATAAATCCACACACACACACATATAAATACACACACACACACACGCGTATAAATCCACACACACATATAAATCCACACACACGCACACACACACATATAAATCCACACACACATATAAATCCACACACACACACACACACACACATATAACTCCAGTCAAGTTAGATATGTGGGCTAGGCACCACCAGCAGTGGCTTTTGCTCAGGGAACATTTCAATCAAAGCCAGAGAACATCTTTAACTTCTTTAAAGGAACTTGAGGGAGTGAGAATGTAAAGGATCATCCAGGTCCTGAAGACAACGTGTGTGTGTGTGTCTGGTGTGTATGTCCGTGTGTGTGTCTGGTGTGTATGTACGTGTGTGTGTCTGGTGTGTATGTACGTGTGTGTGTCTGGTGTGTATGTACGTGTGTGTGTCTGGTGTGTATGTACGTGTGTGTGTCTGGTGTGTATGTACGTGTGTGTGTCTGGTGTGTATGTACGTGTGTGTTTGTGTGGTGTGTGTGTACGTGTGTGTGTCTGGTGTGTATGTACGTGTGTGTGTGTCTGGTGTGTATGTACGTGTGTGTGTGTCTGGTGTGTATGTCCGTGTATGTGTGTGTGTCTGGTGTGTATGTACGTGTGTGTGTCTGGTGTGTATGTACGTGTGTGTTTGTGTGGTGTGTGTGTACGTGTGTGTTTGTTTGGTGTGTATGTACGTGTGTGTGTCTGGTGTGTATGTACGTGTGTGTTTGTGTGGTGTGTGTGTACGTGTGTGTTTGTTTGGTGTGTATGTACGTGTGTGTTTGTCTAATGTGTGTACGTGTGTGTGTTTGTGTGGTGTGTGTGTGTGCACGTGTGTGTGTGTTGCCTGCTTACATAATGACTGGAATCTATTCCTGACTGAGAGTCTTTATTTATTTAGAATGCTCTCTTTTAAATCTCTTTTAAGTCTGTCATTTCACCAGCCAGCCAGCCAGTCTGTCATTTCACCAGCCAGTCAGCCTGTCAGCTCACCAGTCAGCTCACCAGCCAGCCAGTCAGCTCACCAGTCAGCCAGCCTGTCAGCCCCCCAGCCAGTCAGCCCACCAGCCAGTCAGCCAGCCAGTCAGCTCACCAGCCAGCCAGTCTGTCAGCTCACCAGTCAGTCAGCCAGCCAGTTAGCCTGTCAGGTCACCAGCCAGTCAGCTCGCCAGCCAGTCAGCTCACCAGCTAGTCAGCTCACCAGCCAGCCAGTCAGCCCACCAGCCAGCCAGCCAGCCTGTCAGCTCACCAGCCAGCCAGTCAGCCCACCAGCCAGCCAGCCAGTCAGCTCACCAGCCAGCCAGCCTGTCAGCTCACCAGTCAGTCAGCCAGCCAGTCAGCCTGTCAGCTCACCAGTCAGCCAGCCAGTCAGCTCACCAGCCAGTCAGCCCACCAGTCAGCCAGCCAGTCAGCTCACCAGCCAGCCAGCCTGTCAGCTCACCAGTCAGTCAGCCAGCCAGTCAGCCTGTCAGCTCACCAGTCAGCCAGCCAGTCAGCTCACCAGCCAGTCAGCCCACCAGTCAGCCAGCCAGTCAGCTCACCAGCCAGTCAGCTCACCAGCCAGCCAGTCAGGTCACCAGCAAGCCAGTCAGCTCACCAGCCAGCCAGCCAGTCAGCTCACCAGTCAGCCAGCCAGCCTGTCAGCTTGTCAGGCAGCCAGCCAGCTAGTTAGTGCAGTAATACTTCAGTATTATTGTGCATGTTATCCAGTGTTCTATCAGAGGCTCAGGCTGCTGCTGCTGTGTTTGATGAGACGTCTGTTATTCAGACTGAGACACTGTGTCCAGGTCAGGACTGGAGGACCAGCAGAGCTCTGAAGGTGCTGAGACACTGTGTCCAGGTCAGGACTGGAGGACCAGCAGAGCTCTGAAGGTGCTGAGACACTGTGTCCAGGTCAGGACTGGAGGACCAGCAGAGCTCTGAAGGTGCTGAGACACTGTGTCCAGGTCAGGACTGGAGGACCAGCAGAGCTCTGAAGGTGCTGAGACACTGTGTCCAGGTCAGGACTGGAGGACCAGCAGAGCTCTGAAGGTGCTGAGACACTGTGTCCAGGTCAGGACTGGAGGACCAGCAGAGCTCTGAAGGTGCTGAGACACTGTGTCCAGGTCAGGACTGGAGGACCAGCAGAGCTCTGAAGGTGCTGAGACACTGTGTCCAGGTCAGGACTGGAGGACCAGCAGAGCTCTGAAGGACCCAGACCACCTCAGTTGTCGGGGCTAGTGTATGTTTCAGTATTTTGACAGCAAGTAGGGTGAAGTGCCTTGCCCGAGGACACAATGTCACATAGCCACAGCCGGGGTTCGATCTCACAACCTTCCGATCGTGAGGCCAAAGTGAGGTAAAGTGACGAACTGGGGCTTGCATTTTGTTGCACCTACACAGGTTCAACTGTAGAGGGGGGTAGAGGGTCTTCTACGTGTGTGTGTGTGTTTCTGCTCTGGTCACACCTTTCCATCTAGATCAGCAGGGGGATCCCACCCTGGTCATCGAGGGCCACTGTCCTGAAGGTTTTAGATGTTTCCCTGCTCCAACACACCTGATTCTAACAAACGGCCATTATCAGGCTTCCTCAGAGCTGGATAACGACTCTCGTTAGAACGCCTCCTCACTCGCTCCCTCTCAAGGTCCTCGAAGAACTCTGACCACAAATCTGTACGTTTCTCTTCAACGTCAGTCAGTATCGAAAGTAACTATGGTTAGCGGAATGCCTAAAAAAACACACGTCCACAACAAGCCTTACTCCGTCCACACACAAACAAGGTGTTCTGTAATATACAGGTCCTTCTCCAAAAATTAGCATATTGTTTTTCCGATTTTTCGTTTTTCTTTACTTTTTTTTTGCCAAAAGCCTCAATATTAAAACAATAAAAGGCTTGAACTACTTCAGTTGTGTGTAATGAATCAAAAATATATGAAAGTCTAATGTTTATCAGTACATTACAGAAAATAATGAACTTTATCACAATATGCGAATTTTTGGAGAAGGACCTGTACAGCGCGAGGATACGCTATTTATTATCTTCGTCAGGCGGCTAATTCGTTGCCAAAGGAAACGATGTCGGAACAACTTGGCTTTCTAACAAAAAAACATTTGAACGAAACATTAGCGCTGATTATAAAGAAGCCCTTCGGGGAATCAACTCTTAAATAATGAGCTGCGTCTGTTGCTGGTCTCCGTGGTTACCAGGAGCAGGGTTCGAGCTGCGACACGGGTGACCTCCGACGAGGCGGAAGGTCAACGAGAAACACTTAGAGGGAGAGAAAAGTCAGCGTTTTAATGATTCACATGAATATTCATGTATTTACTTGCGTTGAAGACTCACAGCAAAAAAAAAGTCCTGGATTTGATTCCTGTGGTGCTCAGTTCAAATCTGGTCTACATTCAGTCATTTTAGCAGACGCTCTTATCCAGAGAGACTTACAGTAAGTACAGGGACATTCCCCCCTGAGGCAAGTAGGGTGAAGTGCCTTGACCAAGGACACAAACTAATGTTGGCACGGCCAAGATTTGGACCAGGAACCTTCTGATTACCAGCCCGACTACCTTACAGCTCAGCTGGGGACATCTTAGACCAGTGTTTCTCAACCCTGGTCCTCAGGGCCCACTGTCCTGCATGTTTTTGATGTTTTCCTGCTCCAACACACCTGATTCGAATGAATGAGTCATTATGAAGCTCAGCAGAAGCCTGATAATGACAATTCATTTGAATCAGGTGTGTTGGAGCAGGGAAACATCTCAAACATGCAGGACAGTGGGGGCTCTGAGGACCAGGGTTGAGAACCACTGCCTTAGACACTTCTCTTTGTCTCTCATCCCTGCCCTCCCTCTCTTTGCCTGCTGATCGTCCGCTTGGTCCTGACACAGATGTATGTCCAGCCCAGGTCTTCACTGATCCAACCCTGGACTGTGCTGTATTTAATCAGCTCAGCGCTGCCCGCTGGATGAACCCAGATGAATCTGCTCTAACTCTCTTCTGCTTCAGGTTTCTTTACTTTGACCTGCTTTGCTGCTCAACTCTGGAAGACACAGAGGAACACAGACAATGTTGCATGTTGTTCTTTTAAATCAGCTTCGTTTTTTTGTGTCCCTCCCTCCCTCCCCTCCCCTCCCCTCCCCTCACTCCCTCCCTCCCTCCCTCCATCCCTCCCTCCCTCCCTCCCTCCCTCCCTCCCTCCCTCCCTCCCTCCCTCCCTCCCTCCCTCCCTCCCTCCCTCCCTCCCTCCCTCCCTCCCTCCCTCCCTCCCAGCAGATCCATCCCTTGCTGCTCCAAGAGAGGAGGGCGGACTCGTGCAAGGTCCGCCTCCTGCGCCGCACCATCAGCGTCCCCGTGGAAACGCAGTTCCCAGAATACCACAACCAGTTGTCCACCAAGAGCGGTGAGTCTGCCAGCACTGGCCTGCGGTGACAGCACACACACACACACAGACACACACACACACACACACAGACACACACAGAGACATACACACACACAGCCAGACACACACACAGAAACACACACAGACACACACACACAGACACACACACAGACACACACAGACAGCACACACACAGAGACAGACACACACACAGACACACACACACACAGACATACAAACCCACAGACTCACACACACACACATAAACACACACACAGACACACACCCACACACAGACACACACACACACACAGACACACACACACAGACACACACACAGACATAAACACAGACATACAAACTCACAGACACACACACAGACATAAACACAGACATACAAACTCACAGACACACACAGACACACACACCCACAGCTATACAACCACAGACAAACACAGACCACCATACACACATACACCCACAGACACACACCCACCCACATGTTGCTGTGTGAGGTCATCTGCTCTCTTGTCCTTCTGTCAGACTTCCACTAGAGGGAGCGCTTGCTTACTAATGCACCCACGTGATTGGCTGGTATAGTTTTATAGCAGCGCACACTGCAATTAAGACGTTTAAATATAACATGGTGTTACTGCCCATCTAAATATAATGAAAGTCAGTCCTTTCAGGGTGTTGTTAAGTGTTCGTTTGTGGGGCGATATCTGACCCCGCCTCTTTAAAGAGGCTCTGACTCAGCGTCTGGGAGGGTCAGAAGGTGAAGGGTGACAGAATGCGTCTGACCCCACCCAGCTGGAGATTGGATTCGCGTGTCTTCGTTTGGTTGCTCCCTAACCCAGTAATTATGGGATGTTCAGTTCAGGGTTCTGTGTGGCACACGTAAACTCACACACACACACACACACACACACACACACACACACACACTGCCTAGCCCAGGGGTGCTCAATACGTCGATCGCGATCTACCAGTCGATCGCGAACGTGTAGATCGCATGGCATTAAAACGTAAACGCCCTTTTTTCTTTCTTTTTTTTCTTTTACAGATTTATTGAAATTTATATAAAATCAAGTTTAACAAGACTTACAAACAGCAAGATCAAATCTTATATGGATAGACAAAATGCAAACGTAGACGTCAGCCAATTATCCTCACTATGACATTTGTCACTTGACTGACAGTCGGTTTGACCAATCTGACCGCATGTGCTCATATTGGCGAGTCATCTTCCAATTTACGACTTCTAAACTTAAGAGTATAAAAATGAGTGGGGAAGCTGGACCAAATAAATTGAAAAGTGAGTTGAGAAAGAAGAACTAAGTTTAAGGAACTAAAATCCCCGTTGTCAGGACAGCAGTCAAGACTTTGCTTTATTCGAGCCAACCGCTACATTCACGTGCTAGTACCCTTTTCGTGAAGATGCTGATGTTGTTTCACTCATCAAAAATTACAACACTGTTTCATCTGAACTCTTCTGGAGTGGAAGATGAGGTTTTGACACTACAAGCCGACATTGAGCTGAAGGCCAGAGCTCATGGACAATTCTGGAGCTTACTCGCAGAGGAAAAGTACTCCAACATAAGGAAATGTGCAAATGTGTCCTTGACTGCATTTTTTGGCTCCACTTATTTCTGCGAGTCAGCCTTGAGTGAGGCTTGGCATCTAACGTCACGTAGGTTTACCTGTTGTTACAACCCTAGGTTAGAGTGAGCACCACCCATTGTATTTATGGGTGCTTAGCACCTGTCAAAGGGGGGTGGGTTATTATTTATTTTATTTGGTGCCACTGGCAGTCCTCCTTGATCCCTGTGTTGTTTTTTTGTAAATAAACGTTATTGATTTGTAAGTTGATTTCCTTATTTTGTGTTGGGGTTGTAACGAGCAATATGGGTTCACACAATTATGCAAGGTATACTAACATGTATGGTTCTTATAAAGAATTTTCAATATATTTCGGAATAATTATATGTTGCGCAATTTTATAGTAGGTAGATCTCTTTGACTCGGTCATTTTGTAAGTAGCTCGCATGCTGCTTTCCTTCCTTTCATTCCTTTCGCAGTGCAGCTTGCCGTTCAGCCACTTCGAAACACGCGATTGACTTTCTACAACAACCCAAACACACACACACACACACACACACTTAAACACTCATGCACACACACACACCCTCCCACACAACTGTGCCCGAGGACGCACGCACACACGCGAGCACGCTCCGAGGGATCTGGTGACGATGCTGAATCATGCGGTGCGCCTCGTCTCTGGGATTACAGTCACACACACACACACACACACTGTACGCACTCAGAAGCTCCCTGTCCTCCTCTGCTCCTCTGGTCAGTGGAGGCATTGTTCGTGGAGGGGGCATCGGTCCCCCCCCCCCCGTGATCAGGGTCAATCTCTTTACCAGCTCAACGAGGGAGGTGAGGACAGAGGAGAGGAGCAAGAGAGAGAGAGGGGGGGGGGCGGGGGGGGGAGGGGGGAGCAGGAAGATAGAAGAGAGATGAGGGGGATGAGAGACAGAGGGGAGGGGGGGGGGCGTATGTTTGTCAACCTGTCACCTGCCGTCGAGGGAACAGAAGATTCCCCGCCCCTCCCCTCCCTCCCCCCCCCCCTCCATTAAACCAGCTGTTGGATGCACTGTATCTAAAGAGGAATCTGTCTACCATTCTTGCCTGCCTGCCTGTCTGCCTGCCTGTCTGCCTGTCAGAGTTTCAGTCAGTCAGTTAAACCTCTGTGATCTTTCTCTGTTCTGTAAGCGTCTGTTGATGTTTCTGCCTTGGTCCTGTCCCCTCCCACCCGGGTCAAGCCCCCCCCGCCCTCTCTCCCTCCTCTCCTCCCCCTCTCTCTCATCCTCCTCTTCCTCCATCCTCTCGCTCGTAATCCTCCCCTGCCTCGTCCTCTCCTTTCCTTGTACCCTGTGATCTCTCCTCCCCACACCCCCTACCTTTGTACTCCCATCCTCCTCCCTCCTCTCTCCCTCCTCCCCCCTCTCCCTCCTCCCTCCCTCTCCTCCCCTCTCCCCGATCTGCTGTTGGGAGGTCGTCGGCAAATACAATGTTCTTGTTCATGTCTATTCATGTGTGCATCTCTCTCTCTCTCTCTCTCTCTCTCTCTCTCTCTCTCTCTCTCTCTCCCTCTCTCTCAGTTGCTCTCTCCCTCTCCCTCTCTCTCAGTCACTCTCTCTCTCTCTGTCTCTCTCAGTCACTCTCTCTCTCTCTCTCTCCCTCTCTCTCTCTCTCTCTCTCTCTCTCTCTCTCTCTCTCTCTCTCTCTCTCTCTCTCTCCCTCTCTCTCAGTCGCTCTCTCCCTCTCCCTCTCTCTCAGTCACTCTCTCTCTGTCTCTGTCTCTCTCTCTCAGTCTCTCTCTCTCACACACACACATTTTAGATGTTGTGTAAGACCACTGTTCCGTTCAAACAGCTGACTGTCTCCACCCCCCCCCTCCTCCTTTGGCAGTGAGCGCGCGAGCGTCCTCGCCAGCTTGTTGTCTTCCTAATGGCCTCCTCGAACCCTCCACTCACAGTGTCGTTCCGTCCATCCAGCCTCCGGAAGCAGCCTCTCACCATACGCTGCCGCCCCCCCCCCCCCTCCATGTCCTCCGAGGCCGGGTCTGTGATCAGGGGCTTCGCCCAGGGGGTCACATCCCACGGGGTCCTGAAACAAGCGCTAATACCCGCGCGTGTGCAGGGACAAACACGCACCAGGCCCCCCCACACACACGCTGTGCATGATAGCGGTGTTTCCACTGGACACGCACACACACACACACACACACACACACACAGAGGGAGTTCAATAACACATGAGCTCATACCTAACTGTCCTTTACAGAGGGTACGTCAACACATCCAATGCTACTTCCCTGACAAAACCACACACACACGCAATCTCACACAGTTCCACTGTCGCACAAGTCATGAAGTGCTCTGCAAGACAGATACACAAAACAGGACAAAAAAGCACTGGCCCAGATGCTTACAACACACACAAACACACACCCACACACTCTCACACCCACACACTGTCACACACTCACACGCGCACACATACATACACACACAAAAACGCACACCACACACATCCGCACACATACCCACACGCCCACCTACTCTCACACACACACGCACAAACATGCACACACAAAAAACACACACACACACACATACCCACACACACCCACCTACTCTCTGTCACACACACACGCACAAACATGCACACACAAAAACACACACACACATAACCACAGAGAGCTGCAGAATGAGTCTTTGTTAGCTTTGAGGCAGCTATTGACAGACCATAGAACAAAGATGTGTGATTACTCAGCGAAGCTTCCATTCTCTCAGCCGCTCTTTCTCTTGTTTTCCCCTCCTCTCCTCGTCATGCCCTCCTCTTGTCTGCTGAAGGCCCCTCTTCATAATCAGAGCTCAGATCAATCGATAGCTAACGAGCTGAGAGAGGACACCACACACGCACGCTGACACACACACGCTGACACACACACACGCTGACACACACGCGCTGATACACACACGCTGATACACACACACATGCTGACACACACACACGCTGATACACCACACGCTGAGACCAGGAATAGGGACTCACAGTGAACCAACCTCTGATACACTCTCCAGGTATGCTCTCTCTCTCTCTCTCTCTCTCTCTTTCTCTCTCTCGCTCTCTCTCTTTCTTTCTCTTTCTCTCTCTTCCTCTCTCTTTCTCTCTTTCTTTCCCTCCTCTCTTCCTCACACTCTCTTCTTTCTTCCTTCCTTCCTTCCCTCTCTCTCCCTCTCTCTCTCTCTCTTTGTCTCTCTCTCTCTCTCTCCCAGTCATTTGACTACCGCTAAGATGAGTTCATCCACTGTCGTACTCTCCACTGTCACATGTCTTTTGCCATAAACCTCACGCACTACGCCTCAGAAATGCCCTGTGTGCGTTTTTCTCTGCGTGCTTATGCGCTGCGCGCGTGTGTGCGTGGCTCCAGTCCTTTTGATGTGCTCAGGCTAGAGCAGGTCAATGGTCGGACGTTGTAAAGATCAAGGTGAGCTGGGCCTGTATTTACGTTGTGTGCGTGTGTGTGTGTGTGTTTGAGGAGGGAATGACAGGGACTTCAAAGCTCCTCTCTCATCGGACCCCCGCAAGAAAGCAAATGAACAAAGAGAAGTTAGCCCCCCGTGTCGAGTCCTGTCCCACTCTCTGGTCCCACCCCCCCCCCCTCTCTCTCTGATCCACACTGCATGTACACCTGCTGTAAGCCTTTCGGAGGGGGGGGGGGGGGGGGGTTCCTCTCTCTTCCTGTCTACTGACTGTGTCCTCGGGTCATAGATCCCAGCTGCATTGTGGGGAAGTCTGAGAGGCTGCTGTAAACCGCGACGATATTCACCTCCACAACTGTTGATGTACTGCTTCACTGCTCTCGCCCTACACATCCCTCTCACCTCCAGGTCTCCACTCCATACCCCCTCCACTCCACACCCACAGAGATGAAGACACAGTGGCCCCACACACACACACACAGTTCTGGAGAAGTATCCCAGAGTCTGCACAAAGCCAGGAACGCTGTCCAAAACACACACAGGTACACACACAAACAAACAGATACACACACACACACACACAGTTCTGGAGAAGTATCCCAGAGTCTGTACAAAGCCAGGAACGCTGTCCAAGACACAGACACACACACAAACGGGATACACACACACACACAGTTACACGCACACACACAGCCCTGCGCAGCACAGAAAACAATATAAACACATCACATCAAACCGGTTGTTGTCGTGCTAACAGTGAGCTGCTGTAGCTGGACAGAGGAACACCCCCCCCCCCCCCAACCCACCTCCTTTAACCTCAGACCCAGGGCCTCTGGTTCTGCTGCAGCCCCCCCCCCCCCCCCCGTCCCTGGGACAGGGGAGAGCACGGAGATCACACTTACGTGCGGACTATCAGTTACTGTGCGTGTGTGTGTGTGTGTTTGCGTAGCTCTGGAGGCGGAGAGCGGAAGTGTGAAGGTGTGAAAAGTGACGGCGAGGTGCGAGCGCTCCCTCTTCCTTTTCTCCGCGTAAGCACGCAAAGTTCCGGCAGAAAAAAACCCCATAACAGCAACTGCCTTGGCAACAGCTGACCAGTTTACAGAGAACCTTCTGGATTGTGATAACAGCGGCCGTGAATCAATACACTCATGTCATCGTTAGCTTGGTTTGTTTACCCCTGTTGGTGGTCGGACGGCCTCGACTCCGAGACCGACTGCGTTGCCGTTGGAGACGAGAACGGGCCCAGGAACCTGTAGTAGTAAGAGGGTCTACCGGACCCTTTCCTGGTGACGCCGGCCATGACCGATCCGGAACCCGGAGCGGGGAGGATCAGAGGATCCAGGGCTGGGGGTGGGGAGGGGGGGGGGGGGGCACCAGGAATATCCTCAACAAGCTCTCAGACACAGATGTGGGGGTACAGGCTGCGTTGGACCCCTCAGAATCCGCTACGGAAAAACACCCGGAATCGAGAGACCCTCCGATTCTCCTCAGGAAGAAAAAAAACGGCACTGCGCCCCCCCGCTTGGAAACAGACCGGAACCGGTCGGATGGTCCGGAACACGGAGAGAGCTCTCCTCCTGTGGGGAGTCCAGCTGTGTCCAAACACGATCCCCTCGTCCTCTTGACTGGTCCTCCTCCAAACTCCCCTTCCTCTCTCAAGTTTCCCACAGTCTCTGTGTGTGTAGGTGTGTGTGTGTCTGTGTGTGTGTGTGTGTGTGTCTGTGTGTGTGTTGAATCACAGGAAAGCTGCTCCAGTTCCCATAGCCAGAGGGGGGAGAGAGAGAACGATGGTAAGAAGCTCCTTCCAGCAATCCTTCCAGTCTCTCTATTTGTTTCAGGCACTGCCAGTCAGACGGTAAGACAGTCAGCGAGCCAGTCCGTAAAAACAGTCATTCAGCCAACCTGAAGGAGACTATCCCAACTGCCTTCTGGTGCCTGTCTTCTAGCCTTTGGGACTGTGTGTGTGGAGTGTGTGTGTGGGAGAGAGAGAGAGGGAGAGAGAGAGAGAGAGAGAGAAAGGCTGGCTTGCCCATGAGTTGTGACGGAACAACAAAAGAAAACTTTTGAGTGAAGGTTAAAACACGGTCTGAACCTTCTCTCTACTGGAGCGGATTTCAAAGATCCTGGATCTGTTATCCATACTGTCCATCCTCTCAAGTGTCATTCAGTCCTGATATCCCCACAGCCCTGATGGATCACCAGGGTAGATCTCCCCACACCCCAGCCCTGATGGATCACCAGGGTAGATCTCCCCACAGTCCTGATGGATCACCAGGGTAGATCTCCCCACACTCCAGCCCTGATGGATCACCAGGTAGATCTCCCCACAGCCCTGATGGATCACCAGGGTAGATCTCCCCACACTCCAGCCCTGATGGATCACCAGGGTAGATCTCCCACACTCCAGCCCTGATGGATCACCAGGGTAGATCCCCCACAGCCCTGATGGATCACCAGGGGTAGATCTCCCCACACTCCAGCCCTGATGGATCACCAGGGTAGATCTCCCACACTCCAGCCCTGATGGATCACCAGGGTAGATCTCCCCACACTCCAGTCCTGATGGATCACCAGGGTAGATCTCCCCACAGTCCAGTTCTAACCTCACACACTTTAAGGACCCATTTCCAAACTCCCCTGCAGTCCAAGTCCTAAATCCCAGAAATCCAGTCCAGGTTATTCATCCACTCCCTCAACATCACAAGCCCACTCTTGCCTCTCAAGCACGGCAGAGACAACCAATGACAGGGAACTCCAAATGTCAGCCAGCCAATGGGAGACAGCAACAGATGTGCGGGTCAGGCGGCTGGAACACTGAATACTGACAGATGGACACCCAAACACACACACACCTACACAAACACACACACACACACACACACACAAACACCACCAACACAGACCATTACATTTACATTTAGTCAATTATCAGACGCACTTATCCAGAGAGACCTTCCAGCAAGTACAGGGCAAGTAGGGTGGAAGTGCCTTGACCAAGGACACAACGTCATGTCGACACAGCCGGTGTTCGAACCAGGACCTTCCGATTACTAAACCGACGCCCTAACCGACAGCGCCACATGACTCCCATTCATACGGTTGGAACAATGGCCTGTGCCTTGCTTGTGTTCACTGCTTCAGTGTCGATAGCAGCAGGCCCCTGGCTCTTCAGCAGTGATAGAACCTGCCGGAACTCGCTCTGCCAGCCCATCAGGCACCGTATTCCCCGGATTACGCCAATCCCACATTAGTCATAGCAATGGAACACACCTAGGCTTCCTAACGTCAGGGTGGAGACTGAAACAGCTTTCAGATGGTCGTTTTCCTTTAGACAGTGGCTCCTTAACCCCCCTCTCTCAGGTCTTCCTTCCTTCCCTTCCCTTCCTTATCTGCCTCCCTTTGCCTTTATCCCCTCCCTCCCTCCCTCCCCTCCCTCCCTCCCTCCCTCCCTCCCTCAGTATTGACTCTATCATCTCTTCCCCTCCTCCCTCCTCCTATCATCGCGGTGTCATTCCCCAGATATCCTTGGAGCTGGAGGCTGGAGTGTCTGTGATAGATCCAGTGGACCTGCCCCAGCGGCAGCGTGGGCTGAACCCGGTGTTCAGGCTAGCCCTGCTGGTTACCAGGAAGAACATCTCCTCTGGAAGGGGGGCCAGCCTCTCTTTGGGGTCTGGGAGTGGAAACTCCACAGAGGCTCCAGGCCCATCTGGCCATTATCCTTGGACAATGTGTGCCTGCCGCAGGCAGGGTGCCTGCCCACCCCCTACCCCCCCCCACACCCCAACCCCCCCCAACACAAAGTGAACGTAATGGAACCCAAGATAGGCACAGGGTCAGTGCTCCAGCGCTCAGGAGGGGAACAGCAGAGGACCCCCCCCCCCCGGAGGGCGCGGGGGTAGGGGGGTCAGGGCATGGGGGTGGCCTGGGCTCTATTGCTAATTCCAAATAACAAGGGAAATAGACGGTGCTTAGCATTCGGGCGCATATGCCCTCACTAGTCTCTCTCTCTCCCCCTCCCCTTTCTGTCTCCCTTTCCCTTTGTCCCCCCCCCCCCCTCCTCTCTCTCTGTCTCTCTCTCTGTCTCTCTCTCACACACTCTCACCCCTCTCTCCCCCCCTCTCTCTCTGTCTCTCTCCCTATCTCTCTCTCTCTCCCTATCTCTTTCTGTCTCTCTCTCTGTCTCTCTCTCTCTCCCTCTCTCTCTCCCCCCTCTCCCCTCCCTCCCTCCCTCCCCTCCCTCCCTTCCCCTCCCTCCACTCCCTCCCTCCCTCCCTCCCTCCCTCCCTCCCTCCCTCACCCATCATACTGTAATGGGCAGGCTGATGGATGGTCAGTCCTGTTGGTAAGGGTCTCATAGGGGTGGGTAGGGAACAGTGTGTCTGTTATCCTGAGCAGAGCCTGAGGGGGTGGGGGGGGTTGGGGGGGGGCTGTGCCCGGGGCTAACTCCCGCAGCGCTGCACAGGCACAAACGGACTTAGCGAGCGCAGGGGGGGCGCAGGGGGGTGCAGGGGGGCGGTAGGGGGGCGCAGGGGGGCGGTAGGGGGGGGGGCGGTAGGGGGGGGCAGTAAGGGGGGCGCAGGGGGGGGCGCAGGGAGGCCAGTAAAGGTGTCAGGACTGAACGGCACCATGGCGCTGCTCAAGAAAAGGTGGACGTAAATCTGGACAGTCACACACACACACACACACGCAGACGCACACACACGCACACACACAGGCAGACATTATTTGTGACGTGTCATATGTCAGAGTCTCACGAGGTCTTGATGGTAGTAAAGGGATCCACACAGGCATAAAGCAGGCACACAGTAGCCCAGGCACAGCTAACTGATCTGCCTGGACAGAGAGCCGGACTGCTGCTGTAATGTCTGTTTAAACAAGACTGGCCTTTACTGGAAACCTTTAGTCCAATCAGCAGCCAGGCAGCAGGAAACAGGAAGCAGGCCAATAAGAGGGGGAGCACGTCTGGGGTCACAGCCAGGGATGAGGTCACTTCCTGTTCTCGGGGCCGCTGTGGGAAAACATGGATTCTCCGCAGCAAAAAGACTTGAAGTGACTCGAAACCTGACGAGGAGGAGGAGGAAGGAGGTGGGGGGGGAGGCTCGGCGGTTAAGGCGCTGGGGCTCGTGATCGGAAGGTTGCGGGTCCGATTCCCGGCTGCGGCTACGTGACGTGTGTCCTTGGGCGAGGCGCTTCACCCTACTTGCCTCGGGGGGGGGGGGGGGGGGGGGGGGGGGGGGGGAAATGTCGCTCTGGATAAGAGCGTTCTGCCGAACGACTCAATGTGAATGTAAGGAGGAAGAGGATGGACTTAGAGGTCAAAGAGCCCCGGTTGCCTCTAAACCCCCCCCGCCCCCCCCAACCCTCCCCCTCTCCCCTAACCCCAAGCGTTCAATCTTGTTCCCATAGCAGCCGAGTGCTATCTAACAATCGATAACACCATGCAGCGCTAGGTCGACGTGCGCGCTCGTCACACACACACACAGGGGACACACGAGATGAGATAAGGCTCGGCGTAACAGCAGGGGCCTGGTACAGTCGCCTGATGGGGTGAACGAGCAGGACGACGTCGGACCGGACCGGACCGGGGGGGTCCGACACAACGAGGGGAGGAAACAGACCCCCCCCCCCGAGGGAGGCCCAAAGGGAGGCCCAGCCTCTGGACCAGCGACCCAAACCCACAAAAGAAGACATTGATCCTAAGTCTGGGAGAATCATTTATCTTCTCAATGATTCTGAGTCTCACACACACACACTCACAACCACGGCAGATTCGTACTATGGTAGAGAGAGAATGGGGGGCATTGTACCTGTCTGACAGCAGAGAAAGGGGCTATAATGGCGCTGCAATCTGTCTAGCAGTACCGCAAGCTGGCCAAGATGGAGGGAAGCGGAGGGAAGAAAAGGGAAGTGAAGTGTAGAAGACGAAAGCTCAGCCCCTCCATATTTTCTTTCCGGCAGAGTAGAAAGGATTAGGGGACAATGACAGGCAAAGCCACAGGCTTAATGAGACTGACTCTGACCACCGAGACTTTGATTAACCGCCGGCATTACGGCAGAGGGAGGACACCGAGGGAGACGAGCGAGAATCAAGAGGGTCTGTCTCCCCTCTTCCTGTCTCCCCCTCTCCCCCCCCCCCCTCTCTGTCCATCCTCCATAGCCCCCAGGGGCCCTCGTACGATCCGTCCCCTATTTATTTCCCTTCTTGCGCTCCGTCCACCTCCCCCAAAATCTCTCCCCCTCTCCCTAGCCTTGGCCTCTGCGTGAACCCCAGGGTGGGGGTCGGAGAGGAGGGGGTCTGAGGGGGGGTGAGGGGGTGGGGAACCCCAGCTGGAGTCAGACACACCTGAGTTACTCCGACTATGTTCGAGCCCACCGCACACATCTGCTGACACACACACCCACACACACACACACACGCACGGACCCCGGCTGACAGATGCCTGTCTGTTACCATGGCGAGGAGGCCGCAGATATCGGAGCGCAGGAATCTTTCCCGAGAACGTTTGTTAACATTCTGGAATGTTCTCCGGCCTTTCCTGCTGTCATTAGACAGGATGCACACTCTGCCCCTTTGATCCGCGCACACACACACACGCGCGACCACACGAGAGAGAGAGAGAGAGAGAGAGAGAGAGGGAGGAAGAGAGAGAGGGAGAGAGAGGGAGGGAGAGAGGAAGAGAGAGAGTGAGAGAGAGAGAGAGAGAGAGAGGGAGAGAGGAAGAGAGAGAGTGAGAGGAGAGAGAGAGAGAGAGAGAGAGGGAGAGAGGAAGAGAGAGGGAAAGAGAGAAGCAATGAAGAAGAGGGTTTGGAATCCATGAGGGGGGTTAGGGCGGGGCTTCCTGACCCTGACCGATGCTCTTACAGTGCCCTGACCAATAAGAGCGCACATGGAAAGCAGCCACGCCTGAAAGGTCGAGCCCCTCCTACTGTTTCCTGTCCTTACTGAGGGGTGTCAGGAAGCGTTACTGTGTGTGTGTGGAGCTGGAGGATGCCATTCTCCATTTGATTTCATGGGAGTCATTAGTTCAGGCACACACACGCACTCAGCACCCCCCCCCCCCCCACACACACACACACGAATGGGTAGATGATGACAGAGCCATAAACACACACAACACCCCCCCCCCCCCCCCAAACACACACACAAACAAACACCGGCCTCCGCACCATTGGGGTAAATGCCAACAGACCATAAAGCGAACACACAACTTGCTCTGACACACACACACAAACACACACGCACACTCATGGATGAGTCAGACTGAGGGAGTTAGTGTGTAGAAACAGCAGTTAGCCAGGAGCCATACGGTTACCAGGGGAGCTTTATGGCTTGTTACAGTCTCTGTTTCAGAACGCACATCTGTACTCCCCAAAGACACGCTCTCCTCCTCTCCTCCTCTCCTCCTCTCCCTCGCTCTCTCCCCATCCTGAACTTTCTCTCTCTCTCCTTCTCTCTCTTTCTCTCTTCTTGTCTCTCTCTCCTCCTCTCCCTCGCTCTCTCCCCATCCTGAACTTTCTCTCTCTCTCCTTCTCTCTCTTTCTCTCTTCTTGTCTCTCTCTCCTCCTCTCCCTCGCTCTCTCCCCATCCTGAACTTTCTCTCTCTCTCCTTCTCTCTCTTTCTCTCTTTCCCTTTCTCTATTTCTCTCTCTTCGTTTTTCTCTTTTTCTTACTTGCCGTTTATTTTTTCTCTCCCTCCGTCCCAATTTGTCTTCTTTTTCACTCTCTCTTCTTCCCTCTTTCCTTCCCCTTCTCTCTCTGTTTCTGCATCCTTTTGCTGCAGGACGTGACCAATCATGTATCTGCACTGCCCCCGTCTGGACAAAGCAGTGAACTTCAGCCCAGAGCAGCACAGCCGAGGTCTCATCCTCATAGTAATCACCATAATCATCCAACGTAACATAAAGTTTAATGTTTAGCCCGTTCTGAATAAGGGGCATGCTATATGATCGGGAAAGGAACAGGGTGGACTTTAGGACCATGCAAAAGCAATTTGCAGTTGTAGTCTAGTTGAAATAGATGGTGAAATATGACAGATCTCGTGTGCACAGTGGCAGTGCGGTTAGCACTCTTGCCTCTCAACAAGGAGATCACGGGTTCAAATCTGGGGCTCGACCATGATCTCTCTGGGTGGAGTCTGCATGTCCTCCCTGTGTTACTGTGGGTTCTCTCTGGGTGGAGTCTGCATGTCCTCCCTGTGTTACTGTGGGTTCTCTCTGGGTGGAGTCTTAATTAACGCATGAATAAGTGAACAAACTAAAATGTCAGTGAATCAATTAAATAATAAGTGAATGAATGAATCAGTAAAGGACTGACTGGAATCCTTCCAGCTTGTCAAACATAGATTAGATAGATTAGATAGATTAGATTATTGGCATGATCATCTTTCCATTTGGGCCCTAATCTGTTGACCTCTTCCTGCCTGTAATATGGCCCCATCTCAGAAACATTACACACACACACTGTGGGAGAGAGAGATACTGACAGGTCATTTAAGAAAGTGAGATGTGTGTGAGAAGTGTTAGCGTATGTGTGTGTGTATGTGTGCATGAGCATGTGAGTGTGTGAGTGTGTGTGTGTGTGTGTGTGTGTGTATGTGTGCATGAGCATGTGAGTGTGTGTGTGTGTGTGTGTGTGTGTGTATGTGTGCATGAGCATGTGAGTGTGTGTGTGTGCATGAGCATGTGAGTGTGTGTGTGTGTGTGTGTGCATGAGCATGTGAGTGTGTGTGTGTATGTGTGTGTGTGTGTGTGTGTGTGTGCATGAGCATGTGAGTGTGTGTGTGTGTGTGTGTGTGTGTGCATACTTCCATTAAATGGAAACCAACCCATTTGAGTGGATTAAAGAAAGATGGCTGGCAGAACATCAAAGAAAGGTTGAACTCTCCAGCACACACACACACTCACACACACACACACACACACATGTAGCGACACACACAGAAGCATACACACACACACACATAGCGACACACACAGAAGCATGCACACACACTCACACACACACATAAATG
This sequence comes from Neosalanx taihuensis, assembly GCA_030340665.1. NCBI lineage: Eukaryota > Metazoa > Chordata > Actinopteri > Osmeriformes > Salangidae > Neosalanx > Neosalanx taihuensis. Next base: position 3,244,000 of record CM059301.1, on the reverse strand, counting down.
TGCACTGATGTGCAAGAGGTAATAAGTGGTCCAGTTTGTGAAAACTGGAGGAGTGGAGAGAGAGTTCACTTTGACCTCAGCCTCACCCTCGGGATCAGCCTCACCCTCAGCCTCACCCTCACCCTCAGGATCACCTTCAGCCTCACCCTCAGGATCAGCCTCACCCTCAGGATCACTCTCAGCCTCACCCTCAGCCTCACCCTCACCCTCAGGATCACCTTCAGCCTCACCCTCAGGATCAGCATCACCCTCAGGATCACTCTCAGCCTCACCCTCAGCCTCACCCTCACCCTCAGGATCAGCCTCACCCTCAGCCTCACCCTCAGGATCAGCCTCACCCTCAGCCTCACCCTCACCCTCAGGATCACCTTCAGCCTCACCCTCAGGATCAGCCTCACCCTCAGGATCACTCTCAGCCTCACCCTCAGCCTCACCCTCACCCTCAGGATCAGCCTCACCCTCGGCCTCACCCTCAGGATCACCTTCAGCCTCAGCCTCACCCTCAGCCTCACCCTCACGCTCAGCCTCACCCTCAGGATCAGCCTCACCCTCAGCCTCACCCTCAGCCTCACTCTCAGCCTCACTGCTAGGCCACAGACCCTTCTTCAAAGGTAGATGCTGTACCTTTTTTTACCACAAGGTGTCTCATTGTTTCTCCACATTAGTACCAGTAAGCAATGTTCTGATCGAGTGTGTATCTTTGTGTGTGTGTGTGTGTGTGTGTGTGTGTGTGTGTGTGTGTGTGTGTGTGTGTGTGTGTGTGAGAGTGTGAGATCCGATACAGGGCAACATCAATGGCTGTTTGACCTCTCCGTAAGGTCCTTCATGCTGTTTGCTCTTCTGTGTAGGGTTTACAGCTCACTGCCTCAGGGTGCTGGTCTGATGTTCGATACAGTACAGCCTCTCTCTCTCTCTCTCTCACACACACACACACACACATGCAAACACATGCTGATCAACACGCACATTCTGTACACACACGCACGCTGCATTTCTATACTTCCAGGAACACTGAGTACCGTTCCAAATCCTGTGTTTCCCAACCCCCAACCTCAGTCTGAACTGTAACCCTCACCCTCACCTTAACCTTGAGCTTAGGGCTGCGTTCCTGTTCTTGTTGTTCTACGTACAACGTGCAATGTTCTTTAATATTCTTTACGTGCGATAACTTGTCTGTATGTCATTCATTCAAGACAGGACTTAACTCCCACTAAACTCTCTCCCGCTTATGTGCAATATCCATCCTAGATCCATACACTGTTGTGTCTTCTTTATTGTACCCTGCTGCTGTACTGTACTGTACCCTGCTGCTGTACTGTACTGTACCCTGCTGCTGTACTGTACTGTACCCTGCTGCTGTACTGTACTGTACCCTGCTGCTGTACTGTACTGTACCCTGCCCCTGTACTGTACCCTGCCACTGTACTGTACCCTGCCCCTGTACTGTACCCTGCTGCTGTACTGTACTGTACCCTGCTGCTGTACTGTACCCTGCCACTG
>CM059301.1:3227500-3240000 GCA_030340665.1 Neosalanx taihuensis | reverse complement strand
CACAGCACAGCACAGCACAGTACAGCACAGCACAGCACAGCACAGCAGCACTCTGAGCTCACTGGCATTGTGCTCTTTGGCTGTTCGCAGAGATGAAAAAAGTCACATCTTTACTTCGCAAAGAAACTCCAGTAAAATATGTGTGTGTGTGTGTGCGTGTGTGTGTGCGTGTGTGGGTGTGTGTGTGTGTGTGTAGAACCATGTCACTAAGGGCTTTATTAGAGAGCCAACAGAGAATAAAACCAGAGACTACAAACTACCACTCCTAATCAAGAGACAAATAAAGAGAGACCAGTGAGAGAGAGAGAGAGAGAGAGAGAGAGAGACAGAGAGACAGAGAGACAGAGAGAAGAAGAGAGAAAGCATGAGATGGAGCGCTATGGGAGAAATAAACAGCCGACCTCTATTGAAGATGCGAAACCAGCCATGGCCCCTCTCAGGAGAGGTCATCACCAAAAGTTAGCGGTGTCAACAACTCGTTAACTTTCTCTCTCCCTCCCGCTCTCTCCTGCTCTCTCCCTCTGTCTTTCTCTACCTCTCTCTCTCTCTCTCTCTCCCTCTCTCTCTCTCTCCCTCTGTCTCTCTCTCTACCTCTCTCCCTCTCTCTCTCTCTCTCTCTCTCTCTCTCTGTCTCTCTCTGTCTCTCTCTGGCTTTTTCTGGCTCTCTTTCCCTCGTTTCTTCTCGCACTCAACCCACTCTTTCAACCCCCGCCTCTCAGAGGACGTGGCTCCACTCGAAAGGGGCCAACTGAACATGTTCCCAGAGTTGGTCTGTCGCGGCCCCGAAGGACAGACGAACACACGGACAACATCAGCACTTCCATCCTGAAGACTCCTCCACTCGAGTCTCCACGCAGCCCGGCCAGTGAGTCATCGCAGACGAAGCGGAAGTGGACCTACGGCTCAGGGGGGACGCTGCGATCGCCGGCCCTGCCAACGGCTTCCGACCACCGCCGCTGAAAGGAAGTGGAGGTCACGGCCGGGATCGATGACAGGAAGTGAGGTCGGAGGATGATTGGTGGGCAGGTGCGGCGCTGGATTCGATCGGGGAGGGTGATGCGTTTCCAGTGTGCGTGTGTGGAATCGGGTTTAGGGGTTTCTCTCTCTTTGTCCCAGACACACACACACACACACACACAAACAGGATCAGGCTGGGTAGAGAGGGGAAGGAGAGAGGGAACTGCATCACAGCGTCTTAAGCCACGACCTAGTAACAACTCATTACAAGAGAGAGAGAGAGAGAGAGAGAGAGAGAGAGAGAGAGAGAGAGAAACTTCAAGAACAGAGATGTTTTTGTGAGAGACATCATGCGTCTCTCTTAACAAGAAACAACGACTAGACACAGTGGACAAGGAGAGAAGAGAGAGGGGGGGGGCAGAGATAGAAGAGAGGGGGGGCAGAGATAGAAGAGAGGGGGGGCAGAGATAGAAGAGAGGGGGGCAGAGATAGAAGAGAGGGGGGGCAGAGATAGAAGAGAGAGGGGGGGCAGAGATAGAAGAGAGAGGGGGGGGCAGAGATAGAAGAGAGGGGGGGCAGAGATAGAAGAGAGGGGGGGCAGAGATAGAAGAGAGAGGGGGGGGGCAGAGATAGAAGAGAGGGGGGCAGAGATAGAAGAGAGAGGGGGGGCAGAGATAGAAGAGAGGGGGGCAGAGATAGAAGAGAGAGGGGGGGCAGAGATAGAAGAGAGGGGGGGCAGAGATAGAAGAGAGGGGGGCAGAGATAGAAGAGAGAGGGGGGGCAGAGATAGAAGAGAGGGGGGGCAGAGATAGAAGAGAGGGGGGGCAGAGATAGAAGAGAGAGGGGGGGGCAGAGATAGAAGAGAGAGGGGGGGCAGAGATAGAAGAGAGGGGGGGCAGAGATAGAAGAGAGGGGGGCAGAGATAGAAGAGAGGGGGGCAGAGATAGAAGAGAGGGGGGGGCAGAGATAGAAGAGAGGGGGGCAGAGATAGTAGAGAGGGGGGGGGCAGAGATAGAAGAGAGGGGGGCAGAGATAGAAGAGAGGGGGGCAGAGATAGAAGAGAGGGGGGGGGCAGAGATAGAAGAGAGGGGGGGCAGAGATAGAAGAGAGGGGGGCAGAGATAGAAGAGAGGGGGGGCAGAGATAGAAGAGAGGGGGGGCAGAGATAGAAGAGAGGGGGGCAGAGATAGAAGAGAGGGGGGGCAGAGATAGAAGAGAGGGGGGCAGAGATAGAAGAGAGGGGGGGGCAGAGATAGAAGAGAGGGGGGGGGCAGAGATAGAAGAGAGGGGGGGCAGAGATAGAAGAGAGAGGGGGGGCAGAGATAGAAGAGAGAGGGGGGGCAGAAATAGAAGAGAGGGGGGGCAGAGATAGAAGAGAGGGGGGGCAGAGATAGAAGAGAGGGGGGCAGAGTCAGAAGAGAGAGGGGGGGCAGAGATAGAAGAGAGAGGGGGGGCAGAGATAGAAGAGAGAGGGGGGGCAGAGATAGAAGAGAGGGGGGGGGCAGAGATAGAAGAGAGAGGGGGGGCAGAGATAGAAGAGAGAGGGGGGGCAGAGATAGAAGAGAGAGGGGGGGCAGAAATAGAAGAGAGGGGGGGGCAGAGATAGAAGAGAGGGGGGGCAGAGATAGAAGAGAGAGGGGGGGCAGAGATAGAAGAGAGAGGGGGGGGCAGAGATAGAAGAGAGGGGGGGGCAGAGATAGAAGAGAGAGGGGGGGCAGAGATAGAAGAGAGGGGGGGGGGCAGAAATAGAAGAGAGGGGGGCAGAGATAGAAGAGAGGGGGGGCAGACATAGAAGAGAGAGGGGGGGCAGAGATAGAAGAGAGGGGGGGCAGAGATAGAAGAGAGGGGGGGCAGAGATAGAAGAGAGGGGGGCAGAGATAGAAGAGAGGGGGGGCAGAGAGAGAAGAGAGGGGGGCAGAGATAGAAGAGAGGGGGGGGGCAGAGATAGAAGAGAGGGGGGCAGAGATAGAAGAGAGGGGGGGCAGAGATAGAAGAGAGGGGGGGGGCAGAGATAGAAGAGAGGGGGGGCAGAGATAGAAGAGAGGGGGGCAGAGATAGAAGAGAGGGGGGGGGCAGAGATAGAAGAGAGGGGGGCAGAGATAGAAGAGAGGGGGGCAGAGATAGAAGAGAGGGGGGGGCAGAGATTGAAGAGAGGGGGGCAGAGATAGAAGAGAGGGGGGGGGCAGAGATAGAAGAGAGGGGGGCAGAGATAGAAGAGAGGGGGGGCAGAGATAGAAGAGAGGGGGGGGGCAGAGATAGAAGAGAGGGGGGGCAGAGATAGAAGAGAGGGGGGGCAGAGATAGAAGAGAGGGGGGGCAGAGATAGAAGAGAGGGGGGCAGAGATAGAAGAGAGGGGGGGCAGAGATAGAAGAGAGGGGGGCAGAGATAGAAGAGAGGGGGGGGGCAGAGATAGAAGAGAGGGGGGCAGAGATAGAAGAGAGAGGGGGGGCAGAGATAGAAGAGAGGGGGGGCAGAGATAGAAGAGAGGGGGGCAGAGATAGAAGAGAGGGGGGCAGAGATAGAAGAGAGGGGGGGGGCAGAGATAGAAGAGAGGGGGGCAGAGATAGAAGAGAGAGGGGGGGCAGAGATAGAAGAGAGGGGGGGCAGAGATAGAAGAGAGAGGGGGGGGGCAGAGATAGAAGAGGGGGGGGCAGAGATAGAAGAGAGGGGGGGCAGAGATAGAAGAGAGAGGGGCAGAGATAGAAGAGAGAGGGGGGGGCAGAGATAGAAAAGGGGGGGGCAGAGATAGAAGAGAGGGGGGGCAGAGATAGAAGAGAGAGGGGCAGAGATAGAAGAGAGAGGGGGGGGCAGAGATAGAAAAGGGGGGGGCAGAGATAGAAGAGAGGGGGGGCAGAGATAGAAGAGAGAGGGGGGGCAGAGATAGAAGAGAGGGGGGGCAGAGATAGAAGAGAGGGGGGGGGCAGAGATAGAAGAGAGAGGGGGGGCAGAGATAGAAGAGAGAGGGGGGGCAGAGATAGAAGAGAGAGGGGGGGCAGAGATAGAAGAGAGAGGGGGGGCAGAGATAGAAGAGAGGGGGGGCAGAGATAGAAGAGAGAGGGGGCAGAGATAGAAGAGAGGGGGGGGCAGAGATAGAAGAGAGGGGGGGCAGAGATAGAAGAGAGAGGGGCAGAGATAGAAGAGAGAGGGGGGGGCAGAGATAGAAAAGGGGGGGGCAGAGATAGAAGAGAGGGGGGGCAGAGATAGAAGAGAGAGGGGGCAGAGATAGAAGAGAGGGGGGCAGAGATAGAAGAGAGGGGGGGGCAGAGATAGAAGAGAGAGGGGCAGAGATAGAAGAGAGAGGGGGGGGCAGAGATAGAAAAGGGGGGGGCAGAGATAGAAGAGAGGGGGGGCAGAGATAGAAGAGAGAGGGGGGGCAGAGATAGAAGAGAGGGGGGGGCAGAGATAGAAGAGAGGGGGGGCAGAGATAGAAGAGAGGGGGGGCAGAGATAGAAGAGAGAGGGGGGGCAGAGATAGAAGAGAGGGGGGGGCAGAGATAGAAGAGAGGGGGGGGGAGGGTTAACAACACTCAGACCATACTGAGTTGCACTAATGAAGCTCGCTGACAGACACGAACGTACGTGCGTGTGCTGGAGTATGTGTGCTGTAGTGTGTGTGTGCTTGAGTGTGTGTGTGTGTGTGTGTTTGAATGATCAGCATAGTGGGAAAGGAGAGAAAAAAGGGGAGAGAGAGAGAAGGGGCAAAATGAACTTGTATCACGCTAAGGCAGGAGATGGATTGCAGTACACCAGGTTATGTGGTGTGTGTGTGTGTCTAAATACTTAGTTATTCTAATTACTGCACCCAGCTGCTGCTGTGACCCAGCTTGAACCACACATGCTGAAACATGGATTCTGTTGTCACACGCCCGCACACACATGCTTACATAATATAGAGTGGTCATACAACACCTGTGTGTGACACCCACACACACACACACACAGGCTCCAGAAGGGCCGTTTAAATCCAAGGCACAAGCTGTCACTCAGATCATACTAAACACAGTTCAAACAGGGAGAATCCTCCATGCAAGGAAGACCTGCCTACTGTAAGAGGTGTGTGTGTGTGTGTGTGTGTGTGTGTGTGTGTGTGTGTGTGTGTGTGTGTGTGTGTGTGTGGAGGTGTGTGTGTGTGTGTGGAGGTGTGTGTGTGTCTGGAGGTGTGTGTGTGCCTGGAGCTGTGTGTGTATGGAGGTGTGTGTGTGTGTGTGGAGCTGTGTGTGTGTGTGGAGGTGTGTGTGTGTGGAGGTGTGTGTGTGTGTGGAGGTGTGTGTGTGTGGAGGCGAGTGTGTGTGTGTGGAGGTGTGTGTGTGTTTGCATGGTGCTCTGTGTGTGTGAAGTTGTGTGTGGAGGTGAGTGTGTGTGTGTGTGTGTGTGTGTGTGTGTGTGTGTGTGTGTGTGGAGGCGAGTGTGTGTGTGTGGAGGTGTGTGTGTGTGTGGAGGTGTGTGTGTGTGGAGGTGTGTGTGTGTTTGCATGGAGCTCTGTGTGTGTGTGTGTGGAGGTGTGTGTGTGTGGAGGTGTGTGTGTGTTTGCATGGTGCTCTGTGTGTGTGAAGTTGTGTGTGGAGACGAGTGTGTGTGTGTGTGAAGGTGTGTGTGCGAGGCGGTGTCCTCCGAGGCACCACGGTAACTTAGTCATCAAGGCTAGAGAGGAAAACTAACCGTCCAACCCAAACTCACCTCCCCTGACCTCTGACCCTCTGACCCCTCCCCTGCATCCCAGACAGACTCACTGTCACACCCTCTCTGCTCCAGCACCTTTCACCTGGGAGAGAGCAGCACTCTCCCCAAGGAGGAGCGTGCTGTCTGAGGGCCAACCACAAGAGCGCTGCTGTACTATGGAACGCATGGCATTCATCTGACTAACCAGTGTGCAAAGGATTCTGGGTGAAAATCGTCAAAATAGCAGCACTAGTTTGCACACGGCAAAATCCAGCTGAATTCAGAAGGACACCCTGGGGTTTATGCCATTAAACATCCTGTAAATAGAATAGAAAATGAATCGAATATAATAGAACTGTATTTTTCTGTCCCAAATAAAAGCGGTAATGTGTGTTTAGACGCAGGTAGCCTAACCCTGTGACTAACACATCGTCCGTGTTACTCCCCTCTCACAACACTGGGTTAATGCGCCCACGGACGCTCGCTGACAATTAGCGGTCAGCTATCGGCTAATGCCCACCCACCAGGGTTAATAGACGTTTGTGCTGGCTAGTTAGCCGTCACAGCGGTTAATGACACGCTGTCCACCATCTGCACAGCGAGGTCGAGTCACGGGCCCAGGCTTCCGGAGGATTCCGGTCCACTGGCAGCTGTGATTCGCCGGTCACAAGTCTGGATCGCGCGGAAGGCAACGTCCGTTCGAGCAGAAGCTGTCGTCGTCTTTCCTCTCTCCGTGACTGTCTCTTCTTCCGGTCGTTCCGGTGGAGATGTTTTCTTTTTATCGGGGTCTTCTGTCTCGTCTTCTGAGACGTTAAAATGTTAAAATGACTAAATGTAGCATGACGAGAACTCTTCTGTTCTCTCGGCCTATCGGATCCTTCCTCCCTCCTTCCCCCTCGCTCTCCCTCCCTCTCTATATCTGTCTTCCCCCCCCTCCCTGTCTCCCTCCCACCCCTCTTTCTTTCGCTCCCTCCCTATCTTTCCCTCCCCCCATCTTTCTTTCTTCCAGGGATTTGCAGTCCTGTCATTGTGTCAGTTTTACGGTGTCAACAGCAGCGCGGCGCAACAACCAGCGCTCACTATTCAGCTGCTCATTAAAGCTAGACAATAATAACAGTTCCAGTTCCAGAATAAATGATAGCTTTAGATTCTCATTACAGGTTTGATAGGCAGCTAGGGACTATAACAAGGAGCTGGAGCAAATCATTACAACCTTCTTGTCCTTATTACAAATGGTCGAATGAATCAAAGATAATTAGACGTAAGTGTAGCACGTTTGGGTTTGTGTGAAGGGGTGGGATGCTACAGGTCTGTGAGGTCCCCCTGGGGGCCCCGGACCACCTCAGGTCTGTCAGGTCCCCCTGGGGGCCCCGGACCACCTCAGGTCTGTCAGGTCCCCCTGGGGGCCCCGGAGCACCTCAGGTCTGTCAGGTCCCCCTGGGGGCCCCGGAGCACCTCAGGTCTGTCAGGTCCCCCTGGGGGCCCCGGAGCACCTCAGGTCTGTCAGGTCCCCCTGGGGGCCCCGGACCACCTCAGGTCTGTCAGGTCCCCCTGGGGGCCCCGGACCACCTCAGGTCTGTCAGGTCCCCCTGGGGGCCCCGGAGCACCTCAGGTCTGTCAGGTCCCCCTGGGGGGCCCCCGAGCCGCTGGTTGTAAGCTTGACGCACACGTCCACTACATATCTACTCCATAAGAGCCCCGATTGGCCCTTTACACACACATCCAATGTCCCACTTACACCTGCACACACACACACACATTATACATACATATTCAGATTCAGATTACTTTATTGATCCCGAGGGAAACTCCTTCGTATCAACGGCACACAGTCTCGCAAAGCACACAAGGGTAAGGGTGTGAGGTAAAAGATTAGAAAGTGTACACAGGGATAGGGGGGTGGGGGCAATAACAATAAGTAAAAACAGTAGGCGGATATATATATATATATATGGCGGATCCACACACATACCGTACCACACACCTAGTGCAGTGCTCGTAGATAAAGACAAAATATCAACCTAGTCATAATACAAAGGATTATGTTCCATCCTGTGTACGGCTATTAGGCTACATTCTTTCAATGTGAGGTAAGCTTACAGGTTAAGCTACATACAGTAGTCAGGCTACGTTAGCTACAATACTGCAAGTAGTCAGGCTACATTAACTAGGTTAAGCTAACTACCAATACGCACCTATCTATCTCCCTCTCTATCCCTCTATCTCTCTCTGTCTCTCTGTCTGTCTGTCTGTCTCTCTCTCTATCCCTCTCTCTATCTTTCTCTGTCTCTCTGTCTGTCTGTCTCTCTCTCTATCCCTCTCTCTATCTCTCTCTGTCTCTCTGGCTGTTTGTCTCTCTCCCTCTCCCTCTCTGTCTCTCTCCCTCTCTGTCTCTCTCCCTCTCTGTCCCTCTCACTCTCTATCCCTCTTTCCCTCTCTGTCTCCCTCTCTGTCTCTCTCCCTCTCTGTCCCTCTCACTCTCTATCCCTCTTTCCCTCTCTGTCTCTCTTCTCGTCTCTCTTTTACATACACATACGTTATTTCGGATCTATATTTAAACTGTCCTTTCTTTCCTCTGCTATCCTTTGTGTTGTGTGTGTGTGTGTGGTAGGTGGGTTCATGAGCATGTGTGGTGCGGTAAGGTTCTGTGTGTGTGTGTGGTGGGATAAGGTTCTGTGTTGTGTGTGTGTGTAGTGGGTTCATGAGCATGTGTGGTGCGGTAAGGTTCTCTGTGTGTGTGTGTGGTGGGGTAGGGGTCCACGTGTGTGTGTGGTGGGGTAGGGGTCCACATGTGTGTGTGGTGGGGTAAGGTTCTGTGTGTGTGTGTGTGTGTGGTGTGGTGGGGTAGGGTAGGGGTCCACGTGTGTGTGTGTGTGGTGGGGTAGGGGTCCACGTGTGTGTGTGGTGTGGTAAGGTTCTGTGTGTGTGTGTGTGTGTGTGTGTGGTGGGGTAAGGTTCTGTGTGTGTGTGTGTGTGTGTGGTGGGGTAAGGTTCTGTGTGTGTGTGTGTGTGTGTGTGTGGTGGGGTAAGGTTCTGTGTGTGTGTGTGTGGTGGGGTAAGGTTCTGTGTGTGTTTGTGTGTATAGTGGGTTCATGAGTATGTGTGGTGCGGTAAGGTTCTGTGTGTGTGTGTGTGGTGCGGTAAGGTTCTGTGTGTGTGTGTGTGTGGTGGGGTAGGGGTCCACGTGTGTGTGTGTGGTGGGGTAAGGTTCTGTGTGTGTGTGTGTGTGTGGTGGGGTAAGGTTCTGTGTGTGTGTGGTGGGGTAAGGTTCTGTGTGTGTGTGTGTGGTGCGGTAAGGTTCTGTGTGTGTGTGTGTGTGGTGGGGTAGGGGTCCACGTGTGTGTGTGTGGTGGGGTAAGGTTCTGTGTGTGTGTGTGTGTGTGTGTGGTGGGGTAAGGTTCTGTGTGTGTGTGGTGGGGTAAGGTTCTGTGTGTGTGTGTGTGTGGTGGGGTAAGGGTTTATGTTTGCACGTTTGTTTGTGCACTTGACAGAGATGATTATGCAACATCAGCACTGCAATGCGCTTCTATCAAATGTATTCACACTTCCCACTCCAATACGAGTACACAGTGGGGTGTGCGTAGAACACACACACCACACACACACACACACTCACATACACACATTGTCTGGAATTCGACATTTTAAGGATGGGTCGGGGTCCGTCCTTAGCAAACTTCTGAAGTGGGATGTTTCACAAGAACAGAGGGACAAGAATGACAGCCAGACGATAAACAATCAGAGAAAAAAAGATACGAGACCGAGCCAAAGCGGAAATGAATCTTCTGAGAAATGCAGACGGAGAGAGAGTTGTGTGTCTGCGTGGGTCTGTGTGTGTGTCGTTGGTGGCGGGAGTGTTTGTGTTTGTTAGTGCGAGGTCAAGGATTATTATTCATTGGGCTCTGCCCTCGCAGTAGGTGGGCTGCCCTCTGAAATACCAAACACGGACCGGTGCACGCACACACACCCGTATAACGTTTCAATTTGATTTGGATGATTGACAAACTACCCGTTCAGGGAGAAGAAGAGAGATAGAGAGAGACGGAGAGAGAGAGAGAGACGGAGAGAGGGAGGGCAGATAGAGAAAGGGAGAGAGCGTTTCTTTCGGTTTTCTTAATTTTTGGAACAACAGACTCTATTTAACGTCTGTGATTTTGGGCAGATCTTCCACCGCTGGTGATAACATCAGGGACCGCAAATCTGGCGTGCCTGCCTTCCATCTGATCCAAAACATGCTCAAAAACGCCCAGCCCATAAATATTCATTTTGGCTAGATTCTGCAGTGTTACAATATATATGGTTCTGCAGAGTCAGAAAAAGTTGTGTGTGTGTGTGTGATCTGCAGCGACCGGAGAGTTGTGCCTCTGTGTGTGTGTGTGTGTGTGTGTGTGTGTGTCAGAATGCACTGTTTTGCAGTGAGAACCAGGTCTTGTGTTGCACAGTATGTGGTCAGGCAGTGTCTCTGACAGACCAGGTGAACAAGTGCGGCGGACTTGCCAGTGACGTCTCATCCTGTCATCTTTCTTTCTAAGACTATGCCTGCCTCCCTCCCTCCCTCGCTCTGTCGCTCTCTCTTTCTCTGTCTCTTTCTGTCCCCTCCCTCCCTCCCTCCCACCCTCCCCTCCCCTCACCTCTACGTCTATCTCTCTCTCTCTCCCCTCTCTCCCTCTCTCCCTCTCTCCCTCCCCTCCCCTCTCTCTCCCTCCCCTCTCCCTCTCTCCCTCTCTCTCCGTCTATCTCTCTCTCTCTCCCTCTCTCCCCTCCCTCCCCTCCCCTCTCTCTCTCTCCCTCTCCCTCCTCTCCCTCTCCCTCCTCTCCTCTCTCTCTCTCTCCTCTCTCTCTCTCCCTCTCCCTCTCTCTCCCCTCCCTCTCCCTCTCTCCCTCCCTCCCTCTCTCTCCCCTCCCTCTCCCTCTCTCCCTCCCTCCCTCTCCCTCTCTCTCCTCCTCCCTCTCCCCTCTCATATTCCCTCCCTCCCTCCGTCTCTCTCTGACTCCAGAGTGAATGGGATCTTTTACAATGAGAAAGCATCAATGAAGCGTTCTTTCCCTGTGATAAAATGTCCCAGTACAATGACACGACCAATCAGGTCCCTTAACACACGCATTCCACGATTCTAGAATGTCCCGCAGCGGGTCAGGTTCACACACACACACACACACGAAAACAGGAAACAGGAAAACTAAAAATGAGCCACTCCACCCCCCGCCCAAAAAAAACATGCCCTCTCCATCCTACCTCACTTCCTGTCCCTGGAACCACCACCGCCCCCCCCCCCCCCCCCCCCCCCCCCCAGCCCCCCCACCAAGTCCTCCATGCACCTGGACTTGGCAGCAACCTGGCAGACGGTAACCACGGAAACATTGGCGGCATGGAAACGCCACCTCACTCCAGCGACATTCCGAAATGACTCGCCAGGTTCTAGATTCACATGTCCCTGGTTCCTCCCCTAACCCCTGAGTCTAGCTCAGTCTAGCTAATTGAATCAAACTTAATTGCATTTAAAATTCATGACTTTTTTACTTTATTTTAGCTTTGCTGACTGGAATGAAAGTTAATTAAATGTCACGTCTAATATATATATTAAGATTGAATGCATGGTTTGCATCAGGCCGTTTACTAAAACCCCCAGTTCTACACAGCAGCTGAAGGTAGAAGCTCCAGTCTGCTGCTGCTGTGTCCCCAGATAACTTCCCTCCCTCTGAGTGTTGGCCTACATCTCTTTGAATAGACTCTCCCTCTCTCCCCCTCCCCTCCCTCTCTCTCTCCTTCTACCTCTCTCCCCCCTCTCCTTCTCCCTCTCCGTCCCTCCCTCTCTCTCTCTCCTTCTACCTCTCTCTCCCTCTCTCCCCCTCTCCTTCTCCCTCCCTCTCTCTCTCTCCTTCTACCTCTCTCCCCCTCTCCTTCTCCCTCTCCGTCCCTTCCCTCTCTCTCCCTCTCCTTCTCTCTCCCTCTTTCTCCTTCTACCCTTCTCTCCCTCTCCTTCTCCCCTCCCTCTCCCTCTTTCTACCTCTCTCCCCCCTCTCCGTCCCTTCCTCTCTCTCCTTCTACCACTCTCCCTCTCTCCTCCCTCTCCGTCCCTCCCTCTCTCTCCTTCTCCCTCTCTGTCCCCTCCCTCTCTCCTTCACCCCCCTCCCTATCTGTCCCTCCCTACCTCCTTCTCACCATCCTCTCCCCTTGTTGTAAAACACAACCCCAAATACTACTGCTTCATCCCCCTGTTCTGCCCTCTGGCCTCCATTAACACCACACACACACACACACACACACACACACACACAACCTCCACACACACACATACACTCACTCACTCATATATACACTCACTCACATACACACACACTTACACATACCATGTCAAGTTCAAAACCCAAAGAACAGTAACCTCCAACAGGTTACATGCTGCAAGCGAGTGTATAAAGAGCTTATAAAGAGTGTTAGACATCTCTCTACAGAAAAGCATTTCTCACAGAATGGCCTGTTTGTGTGTGTGTCTGTGTGTTGTCCTTGAAATATGATACATAAAGCGTACAGCATTGCATCGGATTAAGTGATGAAGTGTGTTTACCAAGTTCCTCTTGAGGTCAAAGGTTGAGGGAGGAACTTCCCAGCACTAAACCTAGCCTCGGAATCACTCACACACTGGACACACTGAAGGGCTAGCATGCTAATACACACTGGACACACTGAAGGGCTAGCATGCTAATACACACTGGACACACTGAAGGGCTAGCATGCTAATACACACTGGACACAATGAAGGGCTAGCATGCTAATACACACTGGACACACTGAAGGGCTAGCATGCTAATACACACTGGACACACTGAAGGGGCTAGCATGCTAATACACACTGGACACACTGAAGGGCTAGCATGCTAATACACA
>CM059301.1:3202500-3225000 GCA_030340665.1 Neosalanx taihuensis | reverse complement strand
CCTCGGTAGCCTCTTCAGGGATCTCAACCGCGCTGATAAGGCTTTCGCTCCGGGTGTTCTGGCTGGTTTCAGGCAGGTTCAGACACAGGTTCAGACACACCTCATCCACATCCTCCTCGACTTCTCCTGTGTGGCCTGAGGTCATCACCCTATCCCCCGTGAAGTGCTTGTCATCTGCGATCTGGTTCAACCATTCACGTTTCCCTGGCTGCCCAGCTCTCATGACCCCTCCTCCTTGATCTTCGGAGCCTCCTTTGGCTCTGCACGCGCTGCCTGGATCTGGGTGTTCTGGCTTGTTTCAGGCAGGTTCTTTCCATCCTCCTCCTTCTCCTCAAGTTTTTCTCTTTCCAGATGTTTTCTCTCCATGGCTTGTTTCGCCACCTCGATAGACCCTTTCCTCTTGCTAATTCTGTCCTCCTCCCATCTTTGTTTTTTCCACTCATCCTCCAAGATCTCCCCTCTGCCTCCTTCTCTCTCCCCCTTTCGTTCTCCTCCTGCTGTTTTCTCTCCATCTCAACACGCGTTCTCCGCTCATGTTCCATTTGAAATCCAAGAACCATATACTGAGGTGAGAAGAGACAGGTAGGCTACACACCTTCTCGCCCACACACACACACGCACACCACACACACACACACACACAACACACACACACACACGACACACACACACACAAAGACACACACACACAAAAACACGCAAAGGCATTTCATTGATCCTCAGACAACCCTGGTATCTCTTCCACTTGGTTTTAGAAGACCCCCCCCCCCTCCCTCACCCCCCGCCCCCTCCCTCACCCCCCCCCCTCCCTCACCCCCCCCCCTCCCCTCACCCCCCCAGAGGGGAGCTTTGAACCTGGAAGGAGAGACCATCACGGTGAGGACCGCTGTCAGACCCATGCTGGAGCATGCGGTCAGAGCGCCGTCTGAGTGGCAAGAATTGTCCGGCCAATTGCCGGACAGAATCAGCGGGGGGTTTCCAGGGCAACCAACACACACACCTCGGCCTCTCACACGCGATCTCTCGCTTTTCTACTCCTCTAATCTCTGCTCACCATCTCTTTCTCAACTCTCTCTCTCACACACACACACACACAGACACACCCTCACACACCCTCACACACGCACAGACACACACACACGCACACACAGATACACACACACTCACACACACACACACACACACACAGACACACCCTCACACACCCTCACACACACACAGGCACACACAAACGCACAGACACACACACACGCACAGACACACACACACGCACACACAGATACACACTCACACACACACACACACAAACACACACACACACACCCTCACACACACCCTCACACACACTCACACACAGTTGAGTCACAGAATGGAGTTCAGTAAGGGGTCTGGAACGAACGCACAATGAGCATGTGGAGGCTGCCAGGTCATTAAAGATGCTGACTAACAAAGTGTTATGAACTAGCTAAGAGGTGCACCTAATGAGACTGCTTTCTCTGTCTGTCTCTCTCTGTCTGTCTGTCTGTCTCTCTCTGTCTGTCTCTCTCTGTCTGTCTGTCTGTCTCTCTCTGTCTCTCTCTGTCTGTCTCTCTCTGTCTGTCTGTCTCTCTCTCCTGTGTCTCCTGTGTGAGTCACCTCACCTCACCTGCTGTTTTTACTTATTGTTATTGCCCCCACCCCCCTATCCCTGTGTACACTTTCTAATCTTTTACCTCACACCCTTACCCTTGTGTGCCTTGCGAGACTGTGTGCCGTTGATACGAAGGAGTTTCCCCCGGGATAAATAAAGTAATCGGAATCTGCAATCTCTCTCTGTCTGTCTGTCTCTCTCTCTCTCTCTCTCTCTCTCTCTCTCTCTCTCTCTCTCTCTCAGTGTCTCTTCTCTCTGTGTCTCTCCTCTCTGTGTCTCTCTGTGCCTCTCTCTCTGTCTGTCTGTCTGTCTCTGTCTGTCTCTCTCTATCTCTCTCTCTCTCTGTGTCTCTCTGTCTCTCCTCTCTGTGTCTCTCTGTCTCTCCTCTCTGTGTCTCTCTGTGTCTCTCCTCTCTGTGTCTCTCTGTGCCTCTCTCTCTGTCTGTCTGTCTCTGTCTGTCTCTCTCTCTCTCTCTCTCTGTGTCTCTCTGTCTCTCCTCTCTGTCTCTCTGTGTCTCTCCTCTCTCTGTCTCTCCTCTCTGTGTCTCTCCTCTCTGTGTCTCTCTCTCTCTCTCTCTCTCTCTGTGTCTCTCTGTCTCGCTCTCTGCCACACATATACACTACTCACACAGGCACACATTACTAATAACACACACACCTGCACTGTCTCAACACCCTCCCCCCCCACCCCCACAAACACCCACCCACACACAGACAGACAGACACGCACGCCCTAAACACACCCCGCCCCCCCCTCCCCCCAGCAGGCCAAACATATATCACCACGCTCTCCTTTCTTTCACGCTGTGGTTTACAACTGTCCGTAATGACATGCCTTTTGTTACAGGGGGCCGGCCCCCCTGGGGGGGGGGTCATCTGTTCCCAGTGCCTGAAAGGGAGGCCATCCGAGAGCACCGAAGCCGGGGTCGGTGCAAACGGGACCCTCTTTTAAAACGTTTTAACGAGCTGAGGAGCTCTAGGCTGAAGGCCAAAGTGAAGACGTAGATTTGAATTATAGCGTTAGTATGATATTAGTCATATTAGGAATTGAAGTCCTACTTTCATGGTGAGAGAGACAAGAGAGACAAGAGGAC
Organism: Neosalanx taihuensis; assembly: GCA_030340665.1. NCBI lineage: Eukaryota > Metazoa > Chordata > Actinopteri > Osmeriformes > Salangidae > Neosalanx > Neosalanx taihuensis. The sequence goes on along the minus strand of CM059301.1, from coordinate 3,222,277 downwards.
CGTGGCTGAAAGGTCGGGCTGGTAATCAGAAGTTGCCCATTTAGAACCCCCGGCTGTGCCAACATGAGGTTGTGTCCTTGGGCAAGGCACTTCACCCCTGCTTGCCTCAGGGGGGAATGTCCCTTTACTTGCAGTAAGTCTCTCTGGATAAGAGCGTCTGCTGAATGACTGAATGTAAATGTAGGAAATGCTGGATACACTATGTACATTTCTGCCACACACACACACCACACACACACACACACACAAACGTCCCATCCCAGACAAGCAGCATCAAGATCAACCAGCAGACGAACTTGACAATCTCCAAAACGCCCCGCCGTGATTTCGGTCGACGTGTCTGTGCGGAAACACTGCGACCCTGAAGGGAGGGCGTAACCATGGGAACGCTGCGTCTGAGGTGAAGAGAGAAGTACTTCCTGTCTGATGGCGCCTTCGTCAAATATGTCTGCAATGCGGGGGTTCATGAAGGAGGCAGGCAGGAGATGATCCAGTATTGGCTGATCTACAGGCTGTCTGGGATGATGACATCACAGGGGTGGGGCAGTAAGGAGCAGTGTTGGGCAAGCTACTTGGAAAGTGTAGTGAGCTAAGCTACCAGTTACTCTGCATGAAATGTAGCTTCACTACACCGAAGCTACCCCTGAGAAATGTAGCAAGCTAAGCTACAGCAACATGGCAAAAGTAGTTTAACTACATCGAAGCTATTTCTTTATGGAACAACTTTTTATTGGAACAACTTCATCCCAAGACAAAGCTATCTCAGTGCTCAATAAAACTGTCAATCAGACAAATAAGTAGGCAAAAATGTTACATTCAATTGTTTATTAAACAATTATTAAACTGCGCTCTCACTGCTCCAAAACCAGAACACAAAAATCTGCTCTAAACTGCTCTATTATGTTTATTTTGAACTATACCATTAAAGACAATGTGCAACTAACTCAACGTCCTCCTCACCCTCTGCCATCTTTCCACCAAGTAACGTAACTCACTCAAGCAAGCTAGCTTGTCCGTATTCCCCTGCATCAGAGACGTAGCCAGCCCAAGGATTGGTCAGTGATGTTACCGTCATACAGAAGTGCTTCTGTCAGCTCCACCTACATGGCCTTGTATGGCGGTAGCGTCACTGACTCCTCCGCTCCACCATCCTGCCTGGCTGGATGTCATTCTGCAGCCAGCGTGTGCCTGAGCAGTGAGGCTGGCATAAAGCAGCAGCTTGTGTTCGCTGAGCAGATGACAGTGAGGAGGCAAGAGCTGTGTAATCACCCTCTCTCTCTCTCTCTCTCTCTCTCTCTCTCTCTCTCTCTCTCTCTCTCTCTCTCTGTCTCGCTCTCTCTCGCTCTCTCTCTCTGTCTTTATCTCTCTCCCCAGCTCTCTCACCCTGCTCTCTCTCCCTCAGCCGCTCTGTCTGTCTCTCTCTCTTTCTCTCTCTCTCTCTCTGAATAGTTCTTAATTGATGCTTCATTGCGACTGTTGTTCAAAAACTTAAGCGAAGTGTTTACCAATGGAGTCATTCATTTCTATCTTTCTCATCCCACTCAACCCTTCTCTCTCTCTCTCTCTCTCTCTCTCTCTCTCTCTCTGTTTCATTTCAACTTTCGCTCGTTCTCAAACTCCCTCCTTGCTTTAACCCTCCTGTTGTGTTCCGGTCAAAAGTGACCGATTTACATGTTTTCTCTAAAAAAAAATGTAGTAAATTCATTCTGATTGCCATGAGATTCCATGACTTTGTTCCCACAGGGTATCTAAACAGCCAAGAGAATTTTTTAAGAATTTCAAAAAAATCTGGGTGTTTTATTTAACTTTGTTACACCCATGATGTTCCCGGTCAAAAATGACCGGTCATTCAAATTAATGGTTAAGACAAAAAAAAAATTAATAATATTTTGTCCAGGCACACACACATTCAACAGATGGACACACACTCCCAGCACCCAAAATGCACAAACATACTACATACACACACAATAGTCCCCTTCTTGGCTTCCATTGCTACCCCCACGAGACCCTTGCCCAAATAGAATCTATTACCCATGGGAACCACACCCAGATAGAATCTTTCACCCATGGGAACCATGCCCAAATACAATCTTTCACCCACGGGAACCAAACCTGTTGGATTTGCTTATAATTCATGCTATGGCAGCACGATGACCAAACGGTATTCTGTATGTGAGGCTATTGATCACATCTTTGACCCTGGCACTGATGAGTGTCAGTAGGGAGTTTCAAAATGGGAGTTTGTCCTGGGGTTCATCACCACCTGAGAGGAGAGGTTGGCTGTCGACAGAAAATGTCATCCGGATGACCCCAGGGCCAACCAGATAGGCCATGGGTGTCCAATCCTGGTCCTCGAAGGCCACTGTCCTGAAGGCTTTCGATGTTTCCCTGCTCCAGCACCTGATTCTAATAAATGGGCTGTTATCAAGCTATATGGAAGGCTAGATAATGACCTTTCATTTGAATCAGGTGTGCTGGAGCAGGGAAACATCTAAAACCTTCAGGACATTGGCCCTTGAGTACAAGGATTGGACACCCATGAGATAGGCCATCTCCCGGGTTGATGACATCAAATCCTGCTTGGAACTGTTCCCCACAGTCTCCCAGTTTCCTGCCTACTATACTAACTTATACATCCATCTGCTGAACTCATTCTATTGTACAATTATTACCGTGACGCTTGTGCGTCTACTGAAGTCACCGGGCCCGGCTTTGCTAACAGCCTCAACGTCCCAAAACAAGATGAATATTTCTGGCTCCAGCACACCTGATTCTAATGAATTGGTTGTTATCAAGCTATGTGGAAGCCTGGATAATGACCTTTCTTTTGAATCAGGTGTGCTGGAGCAAGGAAATATCTAAAACCTTCAGGACAGCGGCCCTTGAGGACCAGGATTGGACACCCATGAGATAGGCCATCTCCCGGGTTTATGACATAAAATCCTGATTGGAACTGTTCAGAGTCCATTGAAATGATAATCATGTCCTTGTAAGGTCTTTATACAAAGTAGTCTATCATAAATAGAACAATATTTGTCATCTGGATACTTGTTATATTCAAAATAATCCATAATTTTGCTGTTTTCACTCAAAAACGAGTTGCATGTGCTTAGGTCAATGACGCCTAGAGACCATAAAGGGCAAACAGAAGTTAAAAACTTGTAATATTAACAAGAACTTAAGTTGCTTAAAACATCTAACACAACATTAGTTGATAATATATGTATTATTATGGAATTATAATCAGGTATAATGAGGCGGTCACTTTTGACCGGGAACACAAAAGTAGTGACAACAAACGAACACAACAGGAGGGTTAATGTGACTGTGAGGAATGAGTCAGCTAGCTCAGTGGTTAAGGTGTTGGGCTCATGATCAGAAGGTTGTGAGTTTGATTCCCGGCTGTGGCTACGTGACATTGTGTCTTTGGGCAAGGCACTTCACCCTACTTGCCTCAGGGGGGAAGGTCCCTGTACTGGTAGGTCGCTTTGAATAAAAGCGTCTCATAAATGAATACATGTGAATGAGCCAGACTCTGTCTGTCAGATGTTGTTTTATTTCTCCCAGGAGATATGATCTACTTATGTCTGTGTGTCTCTCTTCCCCCTCTCTCATCTTCGATCCTCACTCTCCCAATGTCTCTCACTCGTTCTCCCTCTTCTCATTCTTACTTTCTTTTGTTCTTTCTGTCTTCCTTCCTTTTTCTCTCTCGCTCTCTCTCTCTTTCTTTCTCCCAATATCTCTCTCTCTCTCTCTCTTTCTCTCTCTCTTGCTCTTTCTGTCTGCATTGCTATAATCAACCCTCCGAGGATTCTGGGCAGGGTAATTAGACTCTCCATCTTTAATCACCACAGCTGGAGCACAGACGCACACACAGAGAGTAGCTCGTGTTTACTAAGCATATTGGTTCATGTTCTCACAGTCCTAATACACAAGCCAGCCCAGAAAAGATTGCCTGCCAATTATTCCAGGCCGCTCCAGAAGGTCGACATACGAAGGAAGTGGTTGTGTAATATCCTCCGGCAGGGCGGGGGGCAGAGGCCCAGGGGTCTGGAGCAGTAGGCAGGGCGGGGGGCAGAGGCCCAGGGGTCCGGAGCGGTAGGCAGGGCGGGGGGCAGAGGCCCAGGGGTCTGGAGCGGTAGGCAGGGCGGGGGGCAGAGGCCCAGGGGTCTGGAGCAGTAGGCAGGGCGGGGGGCAGAGGCCCAGGGGTCTGGAGCAGTAGGCAGGGTGGGGGGCAGAGGCCCAGGGGTCTGGAGCAGTAGGCAGGGCAGGGGGAAGAGGCCCAGGGGTCTGGAGCAGTAGGCAGGGTGGGGGGCAGAGGCCCAGGGGTCTGGAGCAGTAGGCAGGGCAGGGGGGAAGAGGCCCAGGGGTCTGGAGCGGTAGCAGGGCGGGGGGCAGAGGCCCAGGGGTCTGGAGCGGTAGGCAGGGCGGGGGGCAGAGGCCCAGGGGTCTGGAGCAGTAGGCAGGGCGGGGGGCAGAGGCCCAGGGGTCTGGAGCAGTAGGCAGGGTGGGGGGCAGAGGCCCAGGGGTCTGGAGCAGTAGGCAGGGCGGGGGGAAGAGGCCCAGGGGTCTGGAGCGGTAGGCAGGGCGGGGGGCAGAGGCCCAGGGGTCTGGAGCGGTAGGCAGGGCGGGGGGCAGAGGCCCAGGGGTCTGGAGCAGTAGGCAGGGCAGGGGGAAGAGGCCCAGGGGTCTGGAGCAGTAGGCAGGGTGGGGGGAAGAGGCCCAGGGGTCTGGAGCGGTAGGCAGGGCGGGGGGCGACACTGGACCCAGGTTCATGATTAAGTGAGGAGGAGTGGAGTGATGCTGAGCGGAGAAGATGTCTCCAGCTCACACACACACCCTCACACAACCACACACGCATCGCACGCACGCCCCCCCAACCAGGCACATACTCACACACACATACACATTGCACGCACACACACACGCTCACCCAACCGCACACACACACACACATACTCACACACACACGCATCGCACGCACGCTCCCCCAACCCGCAAACACACACACACATCGCACGCCCACCCAACCACACACACGCACATGCTCACGCAATCACACACACGCTCACCCAACGACACGCACACACACACATCACACTCACCCAACAACACACCCACACACCCACACACATGCTCACACAATCACACATGCACGCACGCGCTCACCCAAGTACACACACACACACATCGCACTCATGCTCACACACACACACACCACACAGAGGAGGAGGGGGGGGGGTGTTAGTCACTGTGTGCTCTCTCTCAGCTGCCATGTCCGATTCAGTGAACGAGCCTCAGATGACTTCTAATGCCAACTGCTTCTCCTTCTACTTCACTGTTCTTTTACCTCCCTGAAATATACAGGAGTGTGTGTGTGTGTGTGTGTGTGTGTGTGTGTGTGTGTGTGTGTGTGTGTAGAACTCAGAGGACTTGGTGCTGTGCTTTAATGATAGACCCCCGCCCCTGCAACAACCTTCCCTCCCTGTAGAGACCGATGACTCATCACTGTCTGGGGAGAGGGGCGGAAGGTTCCGGGCTGGCGGATGCCCCTAAACCACAGTGTCGATCAGGGAAGGGCAAAACTGCGGAATCAACCGTCCAAAAAGAGCAACACTAACATTAGCCTTTAGCTTCAGCTAATATTCTGTAGGCGGGAACCTGACGTTCTCAACGGTGGCAGAGTGTGTGTGTGTGTGTGTGTGTAGCAGGGGCAGGAAGATGAAAAGTTTCTACTACTAAAATTCAGTTTGGTTAATAACGTGGGCATGTTTAACACTCTTCCTGGGGTGGTCTCATTTGCGAAGTGCCTCTTTTTTTCCAAAGTCGTCTTGGACGCTGAGCATGGATGAAAATGAACGATTTCCGTTGCTACAGAACCCCCCCCCCCCCCTCCCCCCCCCCCCCTCCCCCCCCCCACCGTGTCTTACCGAGGGTTGCGTCTGCTTGTCATCCTCAGTACGAGTTCAAGGCCAAGAGCATCAAGAAGAAGAAGGTGAGCATCATCGTGTCGGTGGACGGCGTTAAGGTGGTGCTCAGGAAGAAGCAGAAGGTAAGGCCAGAGCGACATCGCAGCACCGACACCCTCAGGAGACGCTCACTGAACATCTCAAGCACGCTTCCCTCATGTCTTGCATCGAAGGAAAACACGTTTGCGGGCATCGTGTGCGTGCTGTGATTCATACAGTATGTCCCTCTGCCCCCCTCTCCCCTGACTCCCCCCCCCCCCTCACTTCAGAGGAAAGAGTGGACCTGGGACGAGAGCAAGATGCTGGTGATGCAGGACCCCATCTACAGGTATGCCGACCCCCGACCCCCCCCCCTGGTCACAGCCTCCCGTTTAAGACTTAGGAAATGGCGGGTCCAGCAGATCCATCAAGGATGGATTTCACCCTGACTGTCGGTTCAAACCGCTGAGAACAGACCAGCGTACGGCCAAGTAGCCTCAGTTCCCATAGCGAGAACACCCCTGAAAGGAACATTCTGGAATGTGATGTGATGTACCCAGAGAACCTACCTTCTGCTTAGCTAATGGGCCTTAATGTACAGTATGTCCCAGGGCCGCTCACACTGGCTTACTGGGGATGCCATGAATTATCTATGTGTCGCATGCGCGGCATGGAGGCGTGTTTAGGGACATCTCTGGCCGCTGGACGGCGTCCACTGCGTCTGCGTCCGCTGCGTCTGCGTCCGCTGCGTCTGCGTCCGCTGCGTCTGCGTCCGCTGCGTCTGCGTCCGCTGCGTCTGCGTCCGCTGCGTCTGCGTCCGCTGCGTCTGCGTCCGCTGCGTCTGCGTCCGCTGCGTCTGCGTCCGCTGCGTCTGCGTCCGCTGCGTCTGCGTCCGCTGCGTCTGCGTCCGCTGCGTCTGCGTCCGCTGCGTCTGCGTCCGCTGCGTCTGCGTCCGCTGCGTCTGCGTCCGCTGCGTCTGCGTCCGCTGTGCTTTTAATAGAGTTTACGGTATTTGCCTTCGTATTATTTCATCCTTTGGTTTATTGGCCGGCTAATGTGCTGTAGAGATAACATGCAGCTTGTGTGTAATGGTGAGTGAATGAGATACGCTATGGACGCATTTTTCTGCGGGTGGATGTCGTTTGGCTGAGCCGTACATCCCGATGCGGTGGTGGTGGGGGGGGGGGGTCCAGGGCCAGAGATGTACTGAAGCCAGCCTGCGGCTCTCCTCTCCCGGCATTGTTTGGTAGAGCTAGGCTCCGAACAGGGCCCACCGGAGTTCTGCAGGGCACAGTGTTCGGTCCTGTATTAGTTCTGGCTGGCTGGTTCTGGCCTGGAGCCAGAGTCTTATGGGTCCTCAAGGGTACAGTGACCAGGATAAAAGCTGCAGCACAATCGTTAACATACCCTGTACGGATCCAGCCCAATCTAAAGGCGGGTGGGGTATTACGACCACAGCTAATGCTCCACTACTAAGCCCGGAAACAAGAGAACCTAAAAATGGACGCCAGCAATGTTCACCCTGGGACTTCTGATTGGTCACGTCCCAGCACAGCAAAGCACCATCCACGTGTTGGCCCGTAAACTAAGGCTGTCTGAGCGCCCCCTCCCCTCTCCCAGCGAGCTATGGGGGTCTTGACAGACTCTGAATAATACAGGATAACTGCCACCACACAAGATACAAACCACACACACTCACTGGCTTTGATCTCCAGTGTATAGGTTACCCTGTGTCGTCAGGTTCCTTTGAAACTGAATTAACGTAAGCCCTCTTCAAACCAAATGTCGTTCTCTCTTTTCTTTTTCTCCTCCTCCTCTAGGATTTTTTACGTATCGCACGATTCCCAGGACCTGAAGATTTTCAGTTACATCGCCAGAGACGGCTCCAACAACTCCTTCAGGTGCAACGTCTTCAAATCCAAGAAGAAAGTAAGCGGACACCTTCAGCTTCCTGTTTTACACCTTCAGCTTCCTGTTTTACACCTTCAGCTTCCTGTTTTACACCTTCAGCTTCCTGTTTTACACCTCGAGCTTCCTGTTTTCATGTTAAACCCCTTCAGCTTCCTGTTTTCCTGTTTTACACCTTCAGCTTCCTGTTTTACACCTTCAGCTTCCTGTTTTCATGTTAAACCCCTTTAGCTTCCTGTTTTCCTATTTTACACCTTCAGCTTCCTGTTTTACACCTTCAGCTTCCTGTTTTACACCTTCTCTCCCTCCTTTAGTTCTCTCTTTAGTTGTATCGCTACAGAATTGTATCTCTGTACTGAATGTTCCACCCACAACCTCAGATCATTCAGATCATTCCCTCTGACTGAGTCTCTGAGATATGGTTCTCATTGTCATTTAGCTTTTGCGTGTCTAACAGAGGCTAATGCCATGAAAATATAACACTCTGATATTCGGCGTTAACCCCTGACCTTTCTGTCCCTTTCTCTCTCCTTCTTCTTTCCTTCTTTCCCTCTCTCTCTGTCTCTCTGTCCCTGTCTCCCGTTCTTCACCTCCGCTTCCCTTTCCTCTTTCATCCCTCCGTCTCTCTCTCTGTCTCTCAGACTCAAGCCATGCGTATCGTGAGGACGGTGGGCCAAGCGTTCGAGGTTTGCCACAAGATCAGTCTGCAGTACGCTCAGCAGGAAGATAACGGCCAGGCGGACGGAGAGAGCGACAAGTCCACTGAGGAGAACGCCACTGAGGGTGAGAGCAGCACTGGGCACAACGCCCCCACACACACACACACACACACACACACACTAGGGCTGTCAACGAATATTCTACATTCGAATATATATTCGAATAGCATTTAAAAAAAGAATTTCGAATATGAAAATGTATATTTGAATGTAAAAAAGAAAAGAAAAAAAGAATCGCAACCTTAAATTTCTTGCACAAAACTTTTGATCAACACTCAGCATTTGTTTATTGTTGTCGTTCATTTAAACCGCCATGCGCAGAGAACGCGACAGTGCGGGAGAGAGAGAAAGAAAAAGTGCGTGTGTGCGATCGAGAGGCCAAGGTCTGCAGTCTTGGCCATTAGTTCATCTACTTATTTTTGTGTAGGTAATATGTTGTTAAATGTACTTAAATATATTACCTATACAAGTAGTTATGTCTTGTTGTATTATTTTGTCCTGTTATTGACGTGCCTAATGCGCAACCAGGAAACTCGAATATATTCGAATACATGTGTGAGGAATATTCGAATATTTCAACGTCATTTTTGAGCAGTTTTGACAGCCCTAACACACACACACACACGCAGGGACTATTTTAAATGGGCGGTCCGTTTTTGCTTTGTAATGTTCTGTGCGTGTGCGTGTGTGTGCTCTCAGGCTGTCTGCCGAAAGGAGCTGAGCGTGACGAGGAGGCGGCGGCCTCGGTGGCGGTGGAGCCTCAGGGGGGCGGGGGGCTGTGCGAGCAGGCGGTCAACGAGATCCTCCAGAGTCTGGCCGAACTGAACGTGGTCAAACCGGGTCAAACCATCCGGGTGAGACGCCCGCGCACGCACACACACACACACAACCCCGCTGGATCCATGATGGCTCAGCGACGACATCAAGGGGCGCTCTGTTTCATGATTGTCATTAGCAGCTGGCCGGTGCGGTGATAGCAGTGCGGGTGCTTAGAGCGCCGCACACGCGCTGGCCTCTCTGCGGTTCTGTCGACACGCTGGGTTCTGCTGACACACACACCTCCACACGCCTCCCTGCGGAGTCAGTGTGGACTGTCTGAGATGACAAGGAGGGACGGAGGGAGCATGAGAGATGGACGAGCTGGAGTAGGAGAGGGAGGGAGGGACAGAGCGGCAGAGAGAGAAAGGGTGCCTTATCCTTTCTAGAACATTCACACTCAACAGCCACATAAGGGGCCAGGATTTAGGAGGAGGAGAGAGGAGATAAGAGGTACCAGGAGAGGAAGAACATGAAGTGAGAAGCAGAACGTTCCCTCGGGGCTGTGAAGGAGGAGGGGGGGGGGGGGGGGGGTGGCACTTAATCCTGACAACAACAAAAAACATTTGATTGCGTTCTCATATTTTGCAGAGAACCTCAGTAATCTCAAACATCTGTTTCGTGCTGATACAAAAAAGTGAGCGGAGGGTGAGAGAGGATGTCAAACGGAGAAAGTAGGAAAACAAGGAAGGAAGGATGACAACGTGATCAAGCGATGGGAGATGGAGAGGAGGGGAGAAGGAGAGTTTGAGGGTGGCAGAGATTCGGAGAAGGAGGGAGTGGAGGTGAGAGAATATAAAGAGAGACAGAGAGATCAGGATGTCCCCGTGTCATCGTGACACTGTGGGGGTGGCATGGTTAGACACAGCAAATGGCAAATTCTCTGTTTCTGAAGAGGAAGACTTGGTACAAGACATCTGGTATCAAAAGATGTCAAGCAACATCGAGCGCTTTGTCCAAAATACATACTTTATTTTCAGACTATGGCGCATGGAACCATAGTGGTAGTAGTAAACATAATCAATATAATCTTAGTCAAATGTCCATAATATATAGTATATATTTATTTATTCTACACTATCCATTACTTTGAATATTATGTTGTATTTTTATTTCAATTTCTACCGCAGCCTTTATACACATAAATATTGCCTATATTTACTTCAGTGTTTCCTAGTAATGGAAGCTATTTTTGTGTTCTGTTAGAGCTCCCTCTGGTGGGGGTATGTTGCTAGTTCATCATTTGGCATTCTCATCACCAGGGTTGTTCCAAAAATTCATCCTCTCTCCTAAAACCTTCTTCACAGAGTACTTATCTCTCCCCCTATAAGACACACACACACACACACAGATACACACTCCGTAAACTTGTGTTGCTCTGAACGCGAGGATTGTCATGAGTTCCCTGCAGACAGCCGTGCACACGCCCACACACTGCCCCCCCCCCCCCCCCCCCCCCCCCCCACGGAGGAGAGGAGAAGAAAAGAGAGATAAGCTGCTTAAGGAAAGGATGCCTGCCTCGCCCGCAATCACACTCAACTGCATGTGCAACTCACATGGATGACAGGAGAAACACAAAGACAAACGCAGACACACACACACACACACAGGCGCGTACTAAAAGCCAGACTGGGAAATGAAAGCACCTAGGATCTCTACTGTCCTGGCCTCCCCTCCCCTCCTCTCCTCCTCTCCTCCTTTTCTCTTTGAAAAACAAACAGGATGGTGTATGTTTAAGTATGGAGTATGTCAATGGAAAACAAATGGAGGGAGGAAGCTGAATAAGATCTAGTGAGCCTCGGTTGGAGAGAGGATCTCCTTTTTCCTCTTTGGCAGTCTGCTGGTCAGATCCTGACCTTTAACAAGGTCATGGGGACAGTGCTGTCCATGGCAACTGGCCCAAGACACACCAACGCACTGTACACACACTTCTGGTCTGGTTTAGTCTCTCTCCTCTCTCTCTCTCTCCCCGTCTCCTCCCCCTCTCCTCCCCCCCTCTCTTCTCCTCTCTTTCCCTATCTTTCCTGTTTCCTGACGTGTGTGTCTCCTGCCTCCTCCCTGTCCCCAGGACTTTGACAGTGGCTCCCTGTACACGCTGACATCGCAGGGCGTCACTCCCAGCAGCCCCGGCACGCCTCCCCTCGCCCCCCGCGCCCCCCTGGCCGCCCAGCACTACCTCCAGCTGCTCCAACAGCAGCTCCTGCAGCAGCAGCAACACACCCAGGTGGCTGTGGCCCAGGTAACACACACAACCACACACACACACACTCACACACAATCACACACAACCACACACTCACACACAACCACACACACACACACTCACACACAACTACACACTCACACACAATCACACACTCACACACAACCACACACACACCCAACCACACACACACACAACCACACACTCACACACAACCACACACTCACACACAACCACACGCACACACAACCACACACACACACACAACCACACACTCACACACAACCACACACTCACACATAACAACACACTCACACACAAACACACACACACACAGCCAAACACTTACACACAACCACACACACACAACCAAACACGCACACAGCACACACACAAACACACACAACCACACACGCGCACACACAACCCCACACACACACACACACACGCACACAACCACACACTCACACAGAACCACACACACACAGAACCACACACACACAGAACCACACACTTACACACAACCACACACACAGAACCACACAACCACACACGCACACACACAACCACACGCACACAGAACAACACACTCACACACAACCACACACACACACACTCCCTCAGTTGAGTGTTTCCCAGCTCATCTGTTGGTAGTGTTTTGGTCCAGAGGTCCATCCCACCCTCATTCTGCAGTCTGCCTGAGCCGTTCTTCAAAGATGCTGGCGCAAAGGACGCTGTGTGTCGCTGCCTTTCCACCCGCGTGCTCGCTCGCCGCATCAAAACAAATGTCGCATGCTGCTGTCGCGTGCAACCTCACGCGTGACCACTAGGGGCCACTGTCCGCACAGAAATGGCGTGACGGATTTAAACTCACGGTGAGAGCTTAGTAAGGACATGCCTACAAGGGAAAATTGATCCTGCATGCATCAACACAAGCGCATATTTGTGTTCATAATTTCCGAAGCGACCGCTTTGCCCAGAGTGTAATGTTCCTCGCTCGCTCAGTCAGCTGTACACACAAACAAACCAGAGTCCCTCATTATTTTCAATTTCAGGTGGATCCAGGCAATGGAATTCGAAACATCCAATTAGATTTCCCCCTTCATGTAGTCGTAAGGGGACACTGGAGCCTGTAATGGGATTCCTCAGCCAAGAGGAAGTCACTGTGACATACAAACAGCCCTAAGATATCGTTCATGTCTCGGAACGATTGATTGGGAGTCAGGTGGCCGAGTGGTTAAGGCAGGGGTCGGCAACCCTGGTCCTAGGGGGCCGCTGTCCTGAATATTTTATATGTTTCCCTGCTTTGGCACACCTGATTCTAATGGTGATTATCAGGCTTCCACAGAGCTTGATAACGAGTCTTCATTAGAATCAGGTGTGCTGGAGCAGGGAAACAGCTAAAATCTTCAGGACAGTGGCTCCCTAGGACCAGGGTTAACGACCCCTGGGTTAAGGAAGGTTGCAAGTTCGATACCCGGCAGTGGCTACATGACGTTGTGTCCTTGGGCAAGGCACTTCACCCTACTTGCCTCAGGGGGGAATGTCCCTGTACTTGATGTAAGTCGCTCTGGATAAGAGCATCTGCTGAATGTAAAATGTCTACGTAACACCCCCCCCCACCTCCTTCGATAATCCATAGAACACCCAGTTTCCTTCTCCAGCAGGCCCTGAACTCTGACCTCCCCCCCCCTCCCCCTTTATCAGGTGCAGCTCCTGAAGGACCAGCTGGCGGCAGAGACGGCCGCCCGAATGGAGGGCCAGGCCAGGGTCCACCAGCTGATGCTGCAGAACAGGGACCTGCTCCAGCACCTGGCCCTGCTGGTCCAGCAGCTCAAAGAGATGGAGACCTCCGACGCCAGACAGCCCCTGACCCAGGGCCAGAGCCAGGGCCAGGGCCAGGGCCAGGGTCAGGGCCAGGGCCTGGAGCATGAGGAGCACGGCCACACTCAGTCACAAAGTAAGACGCTCTACATACGTAACACACCTAAACCTATAGCGAAGCTCCATGTGTCGTCATGCTAAAGCAGGGGTGGGCAATCCAGGTCCTCGGGGGCCACTGTCCTGAAGGTTTTATATATTTTCCTCCTCTAGCACACCTGATTATAATTATCAGGCTTCCACAGAGCTTGATAACGACCTGTTCACTGGAATCAGGAGTGTTGGAGCAGGGAAACATCTAAAACCTTCAGGACAGTGGCCCTCGAGGACCAGGATTGCCCACCCCTGTGCTAAAGGAATGATGGCCAAGCGAAGAGCAGGACGTTCTTAAACGCGTGTCCTTGACCTTTTGACCCTTAGCTTCCTGGAGAGCTACCCTATCTCGTAGGTTCACGAGATCCAGAGAGTTTAGGAAGCAGCTGAAGTCCATGGTGTTATTCTGGGAAGCGCACCCACAGTCCACACGGCTGCTGTGCGTGTCCACACCGCAACACATTCAATCACACGCTGAATGACACTTCTCCGCAAGCCCAACTGTTACTAGCTTACTGGAGCCCGTTAAGCACGCAGGCCTAAGAGTTTAAGCTGCTGAGAGATCTCCCCAGAACTATGACAGGTTCTGTACACAGAAGGTTTGCATGTTCAGGAACTGTTAGAACATCAAGTAGCTCCCCCAGATCATACAGCGCTGCGTATGCTGTTGCTGGCTTAGCGTAGCACGTGTGTGTGGGTGTGTGCGGGTGTGTGTGTGTGAACGGGTGTGTGTTTCATGCCAGCTTTAAGTGGGTTAGTCTGTTTCCAGCGGACGCTCTTCCGGATGATTTGAACCACGGTCCTCCGACTGGAAGATGCTGGACCCTTCTTTATACGGGGAGGAGAGGGCCAAGGGAGGGAGAGGAGGGTTGGGATGAAGACAGAGGAGAGCGAGAGAGAGGGGGGGAGGGATGTGAAGGAGAGGAAGAACGAATGGATGAAGTGAAAGGGAGAGGAAGGGGGCATGAGCTCGAGAGATGATGCAGGAAAAGGATTTGTAAACGAGCCGACGTCACAAGGGTTTCTGGAAGTTCATACGCATGCGATAGACGGAATGTTCCAGCGTGTTTTCCGGTCGTTCTTGCTCGTCCCGTTGAAAACGGTTTGTATCTGACTAAGGACACCCTTTTCTTTGTTTACCGTAGATGGCCAGGAGTTTCCATGGAGCTCTGTTACCACGTCAACCAGATCTCTGTCCCTGAACCTTAAGAATCGCTACAACTCGGACCAGCCGATCACCTCCACCCCCGCGGGCGTGTTGAGAAACACCCCTCTCCAGATGGATGTGGCCGAGTCCTACCTCAACCTCCTCAACCTGGAGAATGGGACCAAACCAACCGCCGTTCAGAACGGGGGTGGGGATGCCCTCGTCCGACCGGCCAATGGGAGAGCTGGGAGCAAGGGGAGCTCGGAAGCGACCTCCAATGAGGTGGTCCGGTTTGAGTCCCGGAACTCTGGAGCTTTGGATGAAAGGTAAGACACCTTGGCTGAACCCGCAGTTGTGTGAAGACATACAGGAGTTAACTGTGAGGGTTCTGATTGGATGACTGCCCCTGTCAAAGCCATACAGGAGTTAACTGTGAGGGTTCTGATTGGATGACTGCCCCTGTCAAAGCCTGTACACTGTGTCTAAGGGCGGGAGACAGAAACAAACCGTTTCAGCGACGAACGTCGCTCTTTCTCGATGATAGAGAGCGTCCGAGCCAGTCCTGCTCCTCTCTGCCAGCTAACTGGCCAGGGAAATAGAACTCCCTCTGTTTCGACGTTTGTCCTTCTCTCCCTGGCCGTGGGGTCTGTCCGTCTGTCTCTCTTTTCTCCGTCCCACTCTTTCCCCCTCGCTTCTTTCCTGTCTCTCACCCCCCCCCCCCCCCTTCCCCTCCGAGAAGGAGTGAAAATCTCCAGTCAGCAGAACTAGCCTGGAAGAAATGGATGCGTGACTTTCATCAAGAGATTAGGAGGAGGGGGGGGAACACGGGAGGGGTGTGTGGGTGTCAAGTTCACACACACACACACGCACACACACTCCTCTCCATTTTAGAGCGTTCCAAAAGGATTCGGCCAGCAGACACAGTTAGACCGGGTGTGTTAACCGTGGTTTCACCGCGCCCCCCCCCAAAAAAAAACCTCTGCCACCTTGAGCTCAATCTCAAGCCATATCGGTGCTCCAGTCTCCTTAGAGACAAGAACAAACACACTCCCCTGTCTGTGTCTCTCCCGTACACACACACACACACCCCCCCCCCCCCATCCATACCGCGCCAAACAGTATAATGAGCTCTTAATGGGGTTTTTAATCTGCTCTTATCTTTTCCATGGCGAAGCGCTGAACGTTAACCCTCTCCATTCCGGACTCTGCTTCCTCCATCCTGCAAGGTCTGACTCTGTCAGGTCCTCTCTTATTGGCCTTTTGCTTCCTGTTGTCACCTACCCTGGCTCTCTCACTGTCTCACAATCTCTCTCTCTCTCTCGCTCTACTATCTTTCTCTCTCTCTCTCACTCTATCTCTCACTCTCTCTCGCTCTCTCTCTATCTCTCTCTCTCTATCTCTCTCTCACTCTCTCTCTCTCTCTCTCTCTCTCTCTCTCTCTCTCTCTCTCTCTCTCACTCTATCTCTCACTCTCTCTCTCTCTCTCTCTCTCTCTCTCTCACTCTCTCTATCTCTCTCTCTCTCTCTCTCTCTGTCTCTCTCTCACACACACATCCTCTTTCTCTTTTGAGAATGACTCAAAGCCATAGGCAGTGAGTGGTAAAGCTGATTACCAAACATGCTGCGGGGAATAAAGAGTTCTGATTGGATGTTGGGCCGGTAAACACACACATAACACACATTGTCTAATTGCATCCATGTGTGTCTCTTGAGCTTTTGTATTTGTTAATTTTTTTTGCATGCGTACGTGTGTGTGTGTGTGTGCTGCCCTGAACAGTCATGTGTAACCGTCCTCACACACACGGCTGACGGCTGTCTCGCAGGGGGAACCCTCACACACACTGGACCCTCCAGACTGTGTTAGTCCTGAAGCACTGTCTGACCGACGGTTCTAGGTTTACAGTCCCAGCTGGGCCAGGAGGGAGGGGGGCGTGAGGGGGGCGTGCAGGGAGGTATAGAGGCCTGGAGAGGGAGGGAGGGAGGGAGGGAGGGAGGGAGGGAGGGAGGGAGGGAGGGAGGGAGGGAGGGAGGGAGGGAGGGAGGGAGGGAGGGGAGGGGAGGGAGGGAGGGAGGGAGGAGGAGGGAGGGAGGGAGGGAGGAGGGAGGAGGGAGGGAGGGGGAGTCTGTTTACTGTTGTTTTATTGTATTATTCTTTCTGGCTGTCTAGCTGTGTATTTGGCTATCTGTCCGTCTGTCTGTCTGTCTGTGTGGCTCTTTATCGCTCTCCTAGTCCTAGTCGCTCTCATCCATCACTCTTCATTCTCTCCATCGTTTCTTTCCTGCCTCCATCTCCTCTTTCTAAACCGTCTCTCAAAGGAGACGACCGCACTAGCAGGTTATGAGTTTCACTGTCCAAACACTGTCGTCTCCCGCTCTCATCCCCCTTCCCTCACTCTGTTTATTATCTCCCATCCCCCCATCCGAGTGACAGCAGGGGGGGTGTAGATGACAGCATTTTCCAGGGTCTTCTTCAGACGCCCAGACCCGCTTAATGAAACTGGGTCGACTGTTGTTACTGCGCAGATCGCACACACACACACACACACACACACAACACACACACACACACACACACACACTTACACACACACATACACACGCACTTACACACTTACACACACACCTTCATGCACCAGACAGACAGATGGCAGTGGCAGGCAAATGTAGAGAAAGGGAAGGTCGAATCTTGTCAAAAAAGTTGCACCTCTCCTCCAGTACCTGTGTCATCACTGCTGACAGTAATTCTCCCATGACCCCCCCACCTGTCACTCTCTCTCATGCTGACAGATCCGAACACTTCCTAGAACACGCTTTTGCTTTGTGTTTGTCCTTTTTCCCTCTGGATTTCCCCAAGCCGATCGATATCCCTGGGCTGAGTGGCCCTTTATGTTGTCACATCCCCCACTTTACCCCCCCCCTTACACACACACATCCCCCCCTGTCTCACCCCCCCCCCCCACACACACACACACACAGGCACTCCAACTCCAGTCCATTCTCTCTAGAGCCTAGTCCTGGGACATCACACAGGAAATAAAGAATCTGATCTACTGCTTCAGTTCGATAGCGTGACCTGCACCCTCTGGTTGTCTTTCCCCACGGCACGCGCTCACACCAGCTGCCCCAGACGTGTGTTTCCCCTCAGACCTACGAACATGCAGCGCCCGTCCAACATGTCTGACACTGCTGTGAAGGTGTTACTACGACAGACCCGTAGATCGGGAGCCGACGCTCCACAGCCGTGTCTCCTGTCCTCTCTCTTCCTGCCTTTCCCTCTCTCTCTCTCTCTGCTTCTCCCCCTCTGCCAGTCTGTATCTCTGGATCTCTCTCTTCCAACCTGTATCTCTGTATCTCTCCTAATCTGTATCTCTGTATCTCTCCTAATCTGTATCTCTGTATCTCTCCTAATCTGGATCTCTGGATCTCTCTCTTCCAACCTGTATCTCTGTATCTCTCTCTTCTAACCTGTATCTCTGTATCTCTCCTAATCTGTATCTCTGTATTTCTCTCTTCTAACCTGTATCTCTCCTAATCTGTATCTCTGTATCTCTCCTAATCTGTATCTCTGTATCTCTCTCTTCCAACCTGTATCTCTGTATCTCTCCCAACCTGTATCTCTGTATCTCTCCTAATCTGTATCTCTGTATCTCTCTCTTCCAACCTGTATCTCTGTATCTCTCTCTTCCAACCTGTATCTCTGTATCTCTCCCAACCTGTATCTCTGTATCTCTCCTAATCTGTATCTCTGTATCTCTCCTAATCTGTATCTCTGTATTTCTCTCTTCTAACCTGTATCTCTGTATCTCTCTCTTCTATTCTGTATCTCTGTATCTCTCTATTCTAACCTGTATCTCTGTATCTCTCTATTCTAACCTGTATCTCTGTATCTCTCTCTTCTAACCTGTATCTCTGTATCTCTCTTAATCTGTATCTCTGTATCTCTCCTAATCTGTATCTCTGTATCTCTCTCTTCTAACCTGTATCTCTGTATTTCTCTCTTCTAACCTGTATCTCTGTATCTCTCTATTCTAACCTGTATCTATGTATTTCTCTCTTCTAACCTGTATCTCTGTATCTCTCTCTTCTAACCTGTATCTCTGTATCTCTCTCTTCTAACCTGTATCTCTGTATCTCTTCCAACCTGTATCTCTGTATCTCTCCTAATCTGTATCTCTGTATCTCTCTCTTCCAACCTGTATCTCTGTATCTCTCCCAACCTGTATCTCTGTATCTCTCCTAATCTGTATCTCTGTATTTCTCTCTTCTAACCTGTATCTCTGTCTCTCTCTCTTCTATTCTGTATCTCTGTATCTCTCTCTTCTAACCTGTATCTCTGTATCTCTCTCTTCTAACCTGTATCTCTGTATCTCTCTCTTCTAACCTGTATCTCTGTATTTCTCTCTTCTATTCTGTATCTCTGTATCTCTCTCTTCTAATCTGTATCTCTGTATCTCTCTCTTCCAACCTGTATCTCTCTTTCCTAACCTGTCCAGTCCATGATTGAGATTTCCAGCTGTCGACTGGAAGACAGTTTTATTTTAAGGCAGGGAATGACAGGGAAATTAAGGGTCTGACAACTTTGAAAGGTGTATATATATACCTTTTGCCTATAACCTTGAGTGCTAAATGCTCAATTACATACATCTCTGTCACAAAGGTGACAATCATTTGAGGCCTCAAGTTGACCAAGATGCATAACACATAATAACTATGAATAATAAGAATAATAATGAAACAGAATCAAAACAAAAATATACCTTCAGAGAAGTCATTAACAAAGGCAGTCATAATGAAATGAAACTAGGCACTGAACACGTTGAGAGTCTGTAAAACAAACCTTAGAATTAGCGATTTATCTCCTAAACTCATAATATAAACCCAACCAGCATATTGAAATGAGGACATTGGCTAAACAAACACACGATTGCATTCAAGATTGCTTCCAAAATGCACATTGGACCAACCCTTGCTTATTGGCTGCAGCAGAACTATGATGCCTTTGGTAGCTGCACATGCAGACACATTGGGCCGTGTAAAGTATGAATCATCCCCCCAGTAC
>CM059301.1:3165000-3200000 GCA_030340665.1 Neosalanx taihuensis | reverse complement strand
AGATAAGCAACAAAGGATGCGTGCGTGTGTGTGTGTGTACATACTGTGTGTATTAATGTACCAGCGAGGACCTGTCTACACAACAGCTGTCTCCGGGGTGAGTGTGTGTGTGTGTGTGTGTGTGTGTGTGTGTGTGTGTGTGTGTGTGTGTGTGTGTGTGTGTGTGTGTGTGTGTGTGTGTGTGTGTGTGAGTGTAACGTGTGTTCCATATGGCTAAACGTGATAAATCTCCTCTCCCCCCAGACCGAGGAGAACCGTCATGGCAACAGAGTTACACATCACTAAATGAGAGTGTTTGGTGTGTGTGTGTGTGTGTGTTACTCTCTCCCTTGATATCTCCCCCCATGACAAGAAGACATGCCATGAATCAGAGAGGAGGGGGGGGGGGGGGGGTGGGGGGGGGGGTAGAGAAAGAGAGGAAAACAGGTGGGACTGCCCTCGCATGAGGAGGAGAGTGAGAGAACAGGGGGAGGGAACGGAAGACAGAACGAAGGGGGGGGGGGAAATAAGGCAATTGGTGGGCAGCGTAAAATAACTGGAGAGAGAGGGGGGGGGGGGAAGGGGGGGACAGAGGAAGAGGTGTTGGTCGTGTGACGGCAGCCAGGACTGCTGACTCAAACGTATGGAAATCACACGGGAGAGGAGAGAGGCTGTGTGGGGACCAAACACTGCGATCTGGTCCAGGAACACATGGGGAGGCGGACAGAGACACTCAGAGGAGTACACAGCCACAGGGAAGCATAGTGGTGCAGGAAAGCACAGCCTCCCTTCATCATTGAGGTGGCAGGAGCAGCTTATTATAGTTTGTTAACTCAAGCAGACCACAGACTAGACTTCGACGGATAATCACACGGGAGGATCCCATGTCTGTGTGTGTGTCTGTGTGTGTGTCTTTGTGTGTGTGTGTGTGTGTAATGGACTTTGTGTGGTAGAAGCAGGGAGACTGCATTGCAGCTATTTATAGTGCGTGTGTTGTTGGTGTGGATGGAGTCAGGGAAAGCCTGAAGCTCCCCTCCACTTCCCTCCTCCTCCTCCTCCTTCCCTCCACTCCTCCTTCCCTCCTCTCCTCCCTCCTCTCCTCCTCTCCTCCTCTTTTCCTCCTCTCCTCCAGATCTCCTTCCCTCCTCCTCTCCTTCCCTCCTCTCCTCTCCTTCCCTCCTCTCCTCCTTCCCTCCTCCTCTCCTCCCCTCCTCCTCTCCTTCCCTCCTCCTCTCCTCCTCCTCTTCTCCTCCTCTCCTCCAGATCTCTTTCCCTCCTCCTCTCCTCCCCTCCTCCTCTCCTTCCCTCCTCCTCTCCTCCCCTCCTCTCCTCCCTCTCTCCCTACATGGGGAGCTGTGGGACCCAGATAAGCAGACAGGCAGCCCTGTAAACACGTTCACACACACACGCCGACACACATCAGTACGTCAGAACGCTGTCTCTCTCACACACTCCCTCACACACACACACACACACACACACACACATGGATTCTCTAACAATGCGTTGGATTTCTAAAGAGCAGATGAGAGGCTTCTATTCAGCAGGGTTATGAGGCTCTTTTTCTCGATCTGGCTCACCCTCTCAAACACTCACATGAAGACCCTGACTGCTCCGCCTAGCCACAGTAAACACTGACTTCTCCCATCATGCATGGCTGAGGTTGAGTTCATGTGCTTTGGTTCCAGGAAGAGGGTAGATATTTAGGGTTATGTTTTGTTGGGGATGTACATTGCATAGTATTTGAATGTGTGGGTGCAGTAAAAATAAAAAAATTTATAGGCAATTTAATTGAGATTTTCTTTTTTTTCCTGTCTGGTTGCCAGGTTCACTCAAATCATCCCCAAATTGGACCCCCCACCCCCTGCGCTGAACAGGAAGCGATCGAGCAGGACCCTCTCTCCAGGGTCGGAGTTCGCCGCCACGCCCCTGACGACCCCCTTGGAGGCGGCCCCCAGCCGGAGCGCCAGCCAGTCGTTTCCCGACGGCACGCCGGGCTCGCTGTCGTCCGGCGACTTCCACTCGCTCGGCAACGGCGGCGAGGGCGGCGAGAGCAGCTCCTGCTCGACCAGCGAGGACTCCGGGGTGCGCTCGGACACCAAGTCCCTCCTCTCGCCCCTCCACGACGAGGACGAGGACCTGTTCGGGGACCGCGGCACCTTCCTGACCGCCTCCAGCTGCTGCGGCAGCCCCCTGGAGGATGAGAGGGGTACGGCTCTCCTTTCCTCTTTCGGCCCCCCACCCCCAGCCCCGCTCGCGTACTCTGACGGCTACCAGCACACTCTGCCCTTCTCTTCCCCCGCCAACGAAACCTGCCTCCACATCAGCTTCTCCGAGGATGAACTGCTAGACAACAGCCCGGAGGACTCCATCGTCCCCCAGCGGAGCTAGAAACAGCAGGGCCGGGGAGCCTACCACAGCCCCAGGCTTCAATCTCGGCCTTGGGAGACAACCTGTGAGACAACACGCGATAGACCTTACACCTTTCTAGTCAGTTCCATATGAGCGTTGATAGCTCTGAGAAGCAATAATATAGTTCGTAAAGACCCAGGTGCACTATGGGATATCAGGACTGTCGCCGAACTTACTTCGTCCACACAAGCTTCGCATTAGACCGAAACAACATGCTCACAATCACTGGAAATCTGAGAAAGTGATACGCTGTATAAATTATTGACATAGAGAAAAATGGTAGTATTTTTATATAGAGTAGGTCTGATGGAGTATTGATGTAGCAGCTCTGTGTATGTAGCCAGGCGTTATTTTTGCTAGTTAGGGACAGATGTTAGTTTACATGTTTCTCACACGTTGACAGGTTCTATCAATCGAGCGCGTTGTCAGTATGTGGTGGGAGTAGTTGAGTGTGATCATGCTTCGATGCATGTAGGGGACAGGGGGGCGTGGCCTCCTCAATATTGGAACATGCTGCATGTTGGCCACCCAGAAATTAGCCTGTGCCGCAGGGACAAAAAAAAAAGTTTCCATTTGAAACTTTTATTTTGAAAACGTGACAAAGAAGATATGGGGTTTTGCCAGCCAACCTGTCCCCTTGGGTCAAAGGTCAAAGTCGCTCCACACACACACCTTGCTTTGCTGTTGAGGAAGCTGCTCTGTCGTGGGAGGAGCCTCGTCTCAGGGGAACAACTGCAGGAAGAATGGAAACAGGAAGTGACAGAAAGGAAAGGGCAAGTGACATAAACAGGAAGGAGCTCACCTGAACTTTGCAGTAATGGCGTGCACGGTACGTGTTCACAGCCAAGTGAATGACGTTATGTTTGACAAGCCATGATCCAACAAGTCATGTGACTTTGTTAACTTTGACCTCTGGTTAGCGTAGCGTAGCGCAGCCCTAATTCAGATTCAGATTCAGATTACTTTATTGGTTCGGAGGGAAACTCCTTCGTATCAACAACTGAGGTTTTCAGCATGGTATTTGAACATGAAAGGTGCCGGAACTTAGCTGCACCCGTGACAGGAAGGAGTTGGATTCCGGAAGATACCTCAGGTTTGTGAAGGGGAGAGAGAGCCACTCCGGTGCAGCGGAGTGACATGATGAGGCTGAGGACGATGGAAAGCTAAGGAGGAGCTGCCATTAGGGCCCCTCCCTGCCGTTAGCATCAGCTAGCTAGACTGGGCTGTCCGATGAGGGAGAGATGGAGGAGGTTTGTTGAGTTGGAAGGTGGTAGAGGAAGTGAGTGTGAGAGAGGGTGAGAGAGAGACAGAGAAAGAAATAGACAGAAAGAGATAGAGAGAGAAAGAAAAAGAGCGAGAAAGAGAGAGATAAAGACAGAGAGAGAAAAAAGTGCATTAACCCTGCTAGAGAAAGGCCCCCAGCACATCGTGCGTGTGTGTTTGTCTTGTTACACTCCAAAAGAACCCCAGAAAGTGGCTCTGTAGACCAAAGGGGAAAACACACGAGGGAAGAAAGGAGGTGAAGTTGAAGGTGATAATGAAGCAGGATAATGAGCGTGGGATTGTTGTTAGAGGAGATGCAGCAAGCTACAGGTGTTTACCTCTGATTGGTTCATTAGGGAGGTAGTGGAAGGAGGAAGTAGACTACAGCGAAGAGCAGCTTTCCCTAACAGCACATAACTGATGAGACACACAGCAACGACATTGTTATAAATGACAGATATAACCTAACGAGAACTTAATAAAATTATAGGTGAACAACGTAGGCTGTCTCCTGAGTTTTTCATTCTCTGGGTCTTTGTATGTGCGCCTGCCTAATGTGATCAGTACTGCAGTGTGTGTGTGTGTGTGTGTGTCTCCCTTCTCTCTGAGCCTGTTCAATAGCAGACATCACCTGATCTCATGTCAGACTTTTCTGCCGCAGCACATTCTGTCCTGCGGAGATCGACTCGAACACGCATGCGTTTAGCTTCTTCCGTTTCAAACTTTTGGTACGTAACTTCAGCTACACTCCAATCAAAAGGACCGTTTTAATCCGGGTTTGTTTTGGGTGCTCAAAACCTGAAAGGAGTTCCTATGGAGCCTCGTGTGTGTTATGGTTCTCCGTGCTTGGCGTACTGCAGCCTTACTAGAACATTCATCAGATGCCATAGAGCTACATAACTCATGACTAACACTGACCGGGAAGTAGACTTTACCATAGAGATCAACCACCACTTTCCCCAGTAGGTTTTCCAATATACTTTGGAATACAAATTAACCATTTGTTTTTATTACGCCACAGCAATCTGTGCAGGTCAGTCAGATTTCTCCATATCAAGCCCGGCAAAGCATTTCAGTGAAAAACTCGCATTTAGCAATGGGATATTATTAAGCCAGTTCACAATGGGGGCTGCTTTTAAGAGTTTTGGGTTAGAACCCTGAGTTGAATTGGTGGAAATATTAGGATTGAAGCATGAAACATCATTCAAGACAATTCTGTCCTTCAAACTTTGTGGCAGAATTTGGAGAAGGCTCTTTTTTACGGCAAAATAAGACCTTAATGCGCCGAATGAGGTCTCTGTGTATTAGGATACAATCATAAGTGTAAAAATACTTCACCGGCATGTATAGAACCCTGATATAAACACCGCCAAACACATTTGGGATATTTCAATCCAATCAACAAGCCCGGTCTAATCATCCAATAGCAGGGCCCAACCTGCCTAATGAACAGCCACACATTGCCGCAGACAAGCTCCATTGTTGCTGGGGAGTAGAGGTGGCATTCCTTGCAGGGAATCGACACGAGAACATCGTTTGTAAGACTCAATGACGTCTGTTGACCTGAACAAACGTATGTTTCCACACCGACAGCGAATGCTGCCACCCAAAGGGCTCGAAAAAACACCGTGAATTTGACCAGCTCGGTAATACAGAGAGAATGGGACTTTTTTTTTTTCTTCTTCTTTAATTCGCCGTCTCGCTCTGTCGCTCTTCCTTCCAGCTGCTTGAGTGCCGTCCTCACCCTGCCTGGAGGGGGAAGCCAGATGTAAACCTTTGAGGGGTTCCTGTGTTTTGACCCAACTGTCACTGAAGTGGATGTAGCACACGGTACAAAGACCAACCGACAGCAGGATCTGGCCAATGGGAGCCTGCGAGAGTCAGACAGAGGTCCTGGGTCTCCATGGGAACACTGGAACACTGATGTAGTCGTCCACTCGGACGAGAAACAGACGCTCTTTTTTGACACTGATGACATTTTTCCTCATTCTGAATCGTTGTTATACAGTACAGAACATTAGGATTTCGGTTGGCTGTCAATTTGTACTCCTTTAATTTTTCGTTTCCTGTCTCCAGCTATCCAGTAGGGATGGTCAGCGTGATGTTTTCTGTGAGTGTGTGTGTGTGTGTGTGTGTTGGTGTGTGTGTGTGTGTTGGTGTGTATGTGTTCGCTCACTTGCGTGGTGGTGTGTGTGTTGTCTGGGATCCGCTACAGCGGATGCAATAACCTAAGGGTTCAAACCATTTCCTTTTCAGGGAAATGTTTTCTTCTGAGGTTAACTGAAGCAGAAATAAGTCACACACACACTCACTCAGCCTCCAGTAGCTGAGGCTGGGGCCGGGGCCGGGCCGGGGCTGAGTTCAGACCACTGGGTCTGAAATGAATGGGCCCACCTGTGTTGCTCTAAATGGGCCATGCAGCTTTGCAAGATAACAGTCCGACAGGCCTAATTAATCATGCTCAGGCATAGGACATACACACACACACACACACACACACACTGTCACACACACACAAGCGCTCACAGCCATGGAAGTCTATTTTTTACGGTGCGCTCCACATGCACACACTCCACACAATCCCCCCTCCCCCCCCCCCCACACACACACACACATAAACACACTCTTTTAGTATTAGAAAAAGAAAGCGAACTATATTGACAGGGGCCAAGCTGTTGCTATGCTGAAGTGTTGTTGTCAAGGCATGACAAAAGGTTATGGAGAATCACTGAATATCCGCGTTTTGTAGTCTCAAAGAAAACGTGATTAATTCAGAACTTGAGATAAGAGCCCAAAAATAAGTATTTTTGAAGGTCAACTAGTAAAATATTTCATACTATCCCCAACCCAAAAGTTACTCCTGTCACTTTACTGAATGTAAAGGCACTTTGAGAGAACAGGGGAGGACATGTTTGTTTTAGTTTTTACAGTGCATCAACATGCATTTACTGCAATCCAAAAATACCCCCAGGACGTCTCTGGAATAAGATCTTTAATGGTTTGGCACAGAAAGTATGAATATGGATTTTCAACATGGCGTTGTTACTGGCAGCCTTGTGTGAGACAGGCCAGGCCTTCCAGAGCCAGCACAAGCCCTGAAGCACACACACCCACACACACACACACACACACACACACACACACTACACTGTACTGGAACCAAGGAAAAGAGACTATTCTATTATTCTGTATAAGAAAAGACTGATGCTAGGGTAGCCTGCACTCTCCTGTGTGTGCGTGCACGTCCCCACACCCCCACACCCCCACATCCCCACACCCTCACACTCTCACACCCCCACACCCCTACACCCCCACACCCCTACACCCCCACACCCTCACATCCCCACACACACCCTCACATCCCCACACCCCCTTCCCCCACATCCCCACAACCCCACATCCCCACACCCCCTTCCCCCACACCCCCACACCCCCACATCCCCACACCCTCACACTCTCACACCCCCACACCCCTACACCCCCACACCCTCACATCCCCACACACACCCTCACACCCCCACACCCCCTTCCCCCACACCCCTACACCCCCACACACACCCCCACACACACCCCCACACACCACATCCCCACACCCCCTTCCCCCACATCCCCACGCTCACACACACCCTGCAGTTGTGAAGATGGTGTTTCTACAACCTTAATCTAACCTAACAGAGAAGTAATACCGCCAAGTGTTTGGTCATAATGTATTGGTGATTCATCAGAGGATGACAGACTTTAATCCGAGTGTTCCAGTACACAGTATGGCTCAGTCTCTATCTCCTTCTCACTGTACGGTATGGGAATGTCAGAGGAAACCTGGAGGACTTCTCTGCAGAATGGTTCTGATGATAGCAGGCGTGAAGTAATAGCACTCTGTGACTATAGAACCGGAGAGAGGTCATTATTTGATTAACATCTATGATGGAAATCTCTCCTCCTAGCCCCTGCCTACACCGTGTGTGTGTGTGTGTGTGTGTGTGTGTGTGTGTGTGTGTGTGTGTGTGTGTGTGTGTGTGTGTAGGTGTGTGTGTGTGTGTGTGTGTGTGTGTGTGTGTGTGTGTGTGTGTGTGTGTGTAGGTGTGTGTGTGCATATCTACGTGAGTGTCTCCTTGTGTGTGTGTGTGTGTTTGAAGACCACACACATCTTCACACGCACAGAGACACACACACAAATCCATCTTGGTGTCACGGTGCGAGGACACAGGTCTAAAAGGCCAAGGATATTACCTTAGAGAGCCACCCTCCTCCCTCTCCACAGTACAGTAGAAAGTCGGTTAGCTGGTACTTTCGTATTCACATCCACAAAATGACTCACAGTGCTAGTTTCAGGGACCACCAGCTGATT
Source organism: Neosalanx taihuensis (assembly GCA_030340665.1). Lineage (NCBI taxonomy): Eukaryota > Metazoa > Chordata > Actinopteri > Osmeriformes > Salangidae > Neosalanx > Neosalanx taihuensis. The sequence goes on along the minus strand of CM059301.1, from coordinate 3,191,998 downwards.
TCTCCTAGAGAAACTCGTTAGTGAACTCGGCTGTGCGTAGTCTTTGGTTGACACGAAAACCTGCACCCTCTTGGCCCTGGGTGGGACAAGTTTGAGAGCCCTGCTATAAGATGTCGGTGGTTCTGCTTGGCTACCCTTGATGAACATCGATAGGACCAGGCCTCAGGTAAGAGCAGGCTGAGCACACATCGGCAGGACAAGTTTCATCAAATTCCAACTGAACTTGATTTGAACTCTGCCGGCCCAGTACCTTGGTTCCGAAGGGGTTCCACTGGAGAACAACGTCTCATGATGTGGATATTTGTAGCGATGGGTCTGATGATTAACTCCAATGGAACCAAATGAAAAGTTAACTTACCCCAATTCCCACTGGCTAGGTCCACCTTCACTACACCAACTCATCCCCTGCAGTGTGCCCAGATACAGGCTCTATTCCATCTGCGAGAGTAGGCGTTTCATTGTTGCTATGTAGTTAACATTAAAAAACGTGCTTTTTAGTAAGGTTTGCGGTGGTTATTGTAATTTCCTATGATATAACATAAACAACTACTATTACTATGAACTCATCTTAATTTAAAGTATAAATTGTATTAAAAAAATACAAATACTGGAATTTAAAACTGAAAACACGTGATAAAAAGCCCTAGATAGCCTGTGCAGGATCAAGAGAGTTGTTCAAGAGGCTCTTAAATCTGGGAGCTTAGCAGAAAAAGCTGTTAACAGAGGAGCAGTTTCAGAGGTGATGCTAGGCAGTCTTTCAGCACTGTAAAGTCTCCCAGAAAGAAAGTTGCTGCTTCATCCTATTACATTCTACCACAGCCTGAGTCAGCATTCAATCGAACGAGATACCTGACACAACTCATAACTTCACACTTCATTAAAATGCATGCGTGGGTGAATGCGTGCGTGTGGAATTGCGTGTGTGACTGTGTTTGAATGAGGGTGCGTGAATGTGTGTGTGAATGTGTGTGCGTGTGTTGAGCTTAGTCAGCTTTCCATAGATAAAGCTCTCTCAGTGTCTGCCCTGTTTTCACAGTCAATTTGTGACATCACATCAGCAGTAGCAGCAGTATTGCTTTGGAGACCAGCATCAGTCAGAACAAGAACAAGCTTCTCTAGACCACGTTCTTGTCAGAGGACTTTTCTCTCTACTTCATCCCTCCCTCCCTCCCTCACTTTCCATCTCCTCGTTCTCTAGTCCCCCCATTCAAATGTTCCCTTTGTCTAACCTTGGCCAGTTCTCTATCTCTCCCTCTCTCTCAATATTCTATCTCTTTTAATAACATTCCCCATTTCTCCTTCCACACAATTATCTTTGCCTCGCCCCCTCCTCTCTCTCTCTCTCTCTCTCTCTCTCTCTCTCTCTCTCTCTCTCTCTCTCTCTCAGTCTTGTGGTGTGTGTTATGAAGGCCTGTTGTTTGACTGGCAGTGATTGCTCTAGCCGGGATGTCTTGATAGCAGAGCAGGGTCTGTGGGGGACAGCCCAGGCTGAGAAACATGCAGCCCCATACAGGGTCTCCCTCCCAGAAGCAGGGGCTACAGAGACAGGATGTGGTGCGGTACACATTACTACCACATCATCTAACATACTAGCTTGAGAACGAATGGATCATTTTAGACATCTCATCCCGTCTCTCTCATGTCCTCTTTCCTCCACCTCTCTGTCACGTCTCCTCCTCTTATTCTCCTCAGTTCTCCTCTCCTTTTTCTTTCCTCCCTTGTGTCACTAGTATTTTTATCTACTTTTGTATCTTTGGTTTTTTCATCTTGTTCCTCTTCGCACCCCCCTCTCTTTTGCCCTCTCTCTCCTTTGCTCTCTCGCCCATGTTTTCCGCAGCGCACCTGTTCCTGCTCCACGAGTTCGAGTGTCGAAGACGAACCTCTGTCAGGTAGGAAGACAGATGGTCCCTCACCTCTGAACCTACGCGCTTAATCGGTTTCATTTAGCTGATAGTGACTCAAATCTACCCACAATGCCATTTCCCTCAACCGAATCAGCACGATGTCCTTCATCCCCTTCAGGGGAAAATACACACAACACACACACCTGAACTCATTGTCTCAACCATTGCTTCTATTGCCTCTACCCGGACTTACTGACAAACAGCTCAGATGGCATTACCTTTGTTAATTGGCATTAACACATATATATACAAATTACAACAGGAAATTGCTTTTTCCCAAGGGTAAGCTACAAATAAACCCTGCCTTTAGACTGAACAGCCTGCGGGGGAATATTTGATGGGGAATTGAAATACAAACAAACTAAGAGCGACATTCAGCTGTATGTAAACTGAGATTAAACCTGAAAAAGGGATGCAAATAAGGAATTCACGAATGGATGGATGAATGGATGAATGGATGGATGGATGAATGGATGAATGGATGGATGGATGAATGGATGAATGGATGGATGAATGGATGAATGGATGGATGGAGCGACTACTGTCCCCTTGGGCTCAATATTGCTGCATTTAACAGATGTCACTTTCTGTTTAATAGATTGCACAATTCATTCATTCATTTACGTCCACCACAAACGAGTATTCATGTACACACATTCAGTGCTGTTCTTACAACTGTCTACAACACAATGCACAAACTGTGCATCCCCATAAAGCCCCTTTGGGGACTTTGGCCTCTATGGTCGACAAGATACAAGATGTCGTACAATCTAAAAAGGTAGTGCGATTGGTGGTAGTACAACAGGTGATGCAATCATCTAATCTTGCCTCCATCAGAGACAGGAAGATCTGAGTGGATTCCACAAAGACACAGCACACTCATTCTGGGATTCTTTTGTACTTTACAGCTCTTGAGAAAGTTCACACACACACACACACGCACACACCCACACACACACACACACACACACACACACACACACCCACACACACACACACGCACGCAGGCAGACTGATGTATGAAATCAGTGGCAGTATTATCCACGGCAGAGAGCAGCACAACAAGAGAAGTGGAATGAGGACCAGACTTGGTGAAAAGGCTTTATTCACACCATGATTGGCTGCAAATTGGACACTTTGGGAGCGATGGCGCGCACGTTCTCGTGCACACGCATCTTGACACGCGCGTCTCTTGCAAAGCGATTCGTCGGATGTTAAGAGACGCTGCGAAAGCATAATGGGTTATGACGACGGTTACATGATCTCCTTCATCTCTTCGTTTCTTTTAACCGTGAAAGAGAGTCATTTCAGAATCCGAAGAAAGTGTAAATAACAAGTTTGCACGACAATACCTTTACTTTGCCGAGCATGTATACAGTATAAAATGTACAACTAAATACTAAGAATACTGTAAAAATATAGACTTGAAGGCCTTACTTTACGCAGGCAGCCATCTTTGTCGAATACCTGTCTTTGGTCTGGACTTCTTTTCCGACCAGAGAAGTTGTTCTGGAATGTTCTGGAACATGTAAGAGGATGAGGTTTGATAAGCATATGTCCATTACTCCCGTCTGCACACACCATATGTGAACACACACACACTCACACGCGTACCCGAACAGACGTTGACGCGCACGCACCTACAACACAACACACACACATTCACACACACGCGCACACACACCGTGAGCTCTGCAGCAAAGCCCTGTCACTTTTTGCTGACGTGTTGGAATGTGGATGTGTATTTCTAGCATCCGCTCCTCTGGGCGTTGTAATTCCATCACTGTTCCATCCAGCCAGCCAGCCACCCAGAGAGAGACCGAGAGAGGAAGGGAGAGAGACGGGGGGGAGGGTGGAGATGAAGAGAAAGATAGACGAACATGGGGAGCCATGATAAGGAGGTGGAATGAGAGAGAGATGAAAGAGCTACAGGTTGTGTCTTATCCACCATAAACACTGCGGGGGGGGGGGGTGTCTGTGTGTGTGTTTGTGTGTGGTCCTGCCACATATACACTATCAGAATCTGTGAAAAGATTTCAGTTGGAAAAATGCTTATGTGAAGACCAACATACCCGCACATTTGTATTATTCCATCTGTTAAGCTGGTTGATTCTATATTTAAACGAAGTAAATGCAATTAAATTGGATCGCTCAGTCCTTCATCTTCAGTCACATTGTCTCAGCCAATTATTAGCCTCAGATAAGGCCGTCTGATGATTGGCTGGTTGGGACGAGACCACGTTAGGAATACGTTAGCTTCTCATGACTGCTAATTGATGTTAACGAGGGCGTAGAGCATTGATTTCGCTTCCACTTTGATCGATGGCAACTGAGGCCAAGATGCTAGTGGATCAGTGTTGCATTTGATCTGTCAAAGAAAAAGGCTTGTAAGGTGGGGCGCATCACTGTTTATCTAGGGGGGGATTTCACATTCCCCTCATTTTGTTACTCTCATAAATATATGGAAATATCTATGTGCTGTTGTCGATGTCATGAGTCTTGGATTCACCTCTAAAGAAAGGACATTTATCAACCCGCGATGCACGAACGCTCATCATAATGCAGCAGCTTGTGCTGTTCCTATTCCTGCGCTTCCTGTACTTCCATGCAGCAGAATTGACTTCCTGACTATATCAATATAATCCAGTATATACATGAATCAGGATGACCAGTTTAATGTCACGGGAGACATTCTACTGACAGTGTACTGGGGTGCAGGTTTGACATGAAGTTTGACATCGATTTGTACTGCTAGGGTGGGGGCTTGCCTGAAAGTCTGTTCCCTCATTTAAATGAAACGACACTGCGGAGGCACCTTGTGACATTCTTAGCATATTAAACAGACTCCTCCGTTCATCCAAAACAATGACTTATAATCATAGAGTAACAGGGCACGAACCAGAAGAGGGGGGAAAGAAAGACAGAGACAAGAGGTGGAGGGGGATCAGAACGGGCAATGTCTATTAACCTTGTGTTTAATCAATACAAACTGGGACTGCTCGAAAAAGGAAGGAGAGAGAAAGAGGAGAGGACAGGAGAGGAGCTAGAGAGAGAGAGAGATACAGAGAGAGAGAGCAAGCAAGGGAGAGAGCAAAAGAGAGAGGAAGAGAGAGCGAGAAGAAAAAAGAAGAAGATGGCAGTTGAGTAGTAGCTTAGCTTGGCTGTTTGACAGATGGAGTGATGAGAAGCCATGCTCCTGTATCCTCACTCTTTCCATCTTCACACTTCATTGACATTTAGTCATTAATCAGACGCTCTTCACCAGAGCAAATTGCTGCAAGTACAGGGACATTACCCCCTGAGGCTAGTAGGGTGAAGTGCCTTGCCCAAGGACACAACGTCATGTCGATACAGCAGGGCATCGAACTCGCAACCTTCCAATCACAAGCCTTAACGCCTTAACCGCTGAGCCACCTGACTCCACTCCTTTTATGTGTATGAGTAAAACTCAATGAACACTACGAGTGATGAAACCTGTGGAGTTTAGACACAACATTTATTTTCATGAAGCAGTTCGGTGACCTTTCATTTAGAGACTTTGAGATACGAGATGTTCTTTTCAGTAGTTTGGTGACTCATCTCACAGATATTTATACATGGCCATGTTTACAGTGATGCCCTTTAAATAGTGGCAAGGTGTCCAGACAGTCCTCTGCAAGGTACTTTGTGAAGGTTAGTTGGCCCTCTTTGAAATAACCCAGCCAGCCCTCTCCAACAGGACTTGCATTTCTGAGCGTGTTTAGTAGACTGTAATACAGAGAAAGATGACATCCAGAATATGTCTGCTTGTAAGGATGCTTGAGTGATCTTTTGTTTTCTGACTGGATTACTTAACGTGTCTCCACAAGTATGACAGTGGGGCAATATGCATTTCGCAAGCCAAGAGGTTTACACACCCAAGAGGTCTACACATCCAAGAGGTCTACACACCCAAGAGGTCTACACACCCACTTATACAAATGGTTCTGAAGAGAAATGTGGTTGTGCCTGCTGGGTGTGTGTGTGCGTGTGTGTGTGTACGTGCGTGTGCGTGTGTGTGTGCATATCCCAGATAGAGCACCAGAGGGAGGATTAAAATGAGGGCTAAGAGTGTCTCATTTGAATGATTCAGGGCCCATGGAAGCATGGGGGAGGGGAGAGTAGGGGAGGGAGCGAGGGGGAGAGCAGGATAGAAGAAGAGAGGGAGGCAAAGGGGAAAAAGTGAATGTGGGAAGGAAGTAGAGAGAGGGAGATGGGACAAGAGGTAATCAAAGCAGTCAGGATGGAATGAGACACATACACACACACACACTCTGCTACACACATAAAACCAGACTGACACATACGCACGCACGCAAGCACACACACACACACACACACACACACACTCTGCTACCAGCCTATGGGTGCCTGGGAGGAAGGGTAAGGGAGTGGATTGCCTGGTCTGGAGGACCTCCAGACGGCACGATGCTAGAGATGTGGTCCTGATTACATGTTAGTCAATGAGCGCTGGGCCCCCAGTGACTCCTCAGAGATGAGGGCATCTGAATGCTCCGACAGGCCCATGGATACAAGCACACACGCTCATGAATACACAGAAACATCCTCCTGTTCTAACACCATGTCCCCATCTGTTTCCAAGCTTTTGCAGCCCTTAAACTGGACTGAAGAATGGACCTTAGAGCTGTGAAACTGAGAGACAAAACATACCTAGCATGGCCTGGCACCTAGCATGGCCTGGAACCTAGCATGGCCTGGCACCTAGCATGGCCTGGCACCTAGCATGGCCTGTACCTAGCATGGCCTGGCACCTAGCATGGCCTGTACCTAGCATGGCCTGGCACCTAGCATGGCCTGGTACTTAGCATGGCCTGGTACCTAGCATGGCCTGGTACCTAGCATGGCCTGGTACTTAGCATGGCCTGGTACCTAGCATGGCCTGGCACCTAGCATGGCCTGGTACGTAGCATGGTCTGGTACCTAGCATGGCCTGGCACCTAGCATGGCCTGGCACCTAGCATGGCCTGGTACTTAGCATGGCCTGGTACCTAGCATGGCCTGGTACCTAGCATGGCCTGGTACTTAGCATGGCCTGGTACCTAGCATGGCCTGGCACCTAGCATGGCCTGGTACGTAGCATGGTCTGGTACCTAGCATGGCCTGGCACCTAGCATGGCCTGGCACCTAGCATGGCCTGGTACTTAGCATGGCCTGGTACCTAGCATGGCCTGGCACCTAGCATGGCCTGTCACCTAGCATGGCCTGGTACCTAGCATGGCCTGTACCTAGCATGGCCTGGTACCTAGCATGGCCTGGCGCCTAGCATGGCCTGGTACCTAGCATGGCCTGGCATCGGTAAGCCTGGCAATGTGATTGTTATGAGTAAAGAGTTTTAAACATTTTCCCTCATGGTTCAAGTGGACATTAAGAACACTATCTACTATCTCCAAGCTTGCCAAGAAACTTTCTAGGAGGGTTCTTATAGAGCAGGGTCAAGAAGCTAATTAACCCAGGCTGTGGCTGCAGCGCATGCTGTGGGCGTACATGACCTCTGTGTGTGTGTGTGTGTCATAAGTACTTAAGTACTTAAGTATAAGTGTCATACTTCTCACGCTAATAGATACTGTACTGAGCAGGTCTTCAGTATGTAATTGAGCATGGTCTGCTTTAGTTAATAATCCTAATGCAGGGCTGAGTGGCTGAGCGATTAGGGAATCAGGCTAGCAATCAGAAGGTTGCCGGTTCGATTCCAGGCTAACCAAATGATGTTGAGTCCTTGGGCAAGGCACGTCACCCTACTTGCCTCAGGGGGAACGTCTCTGTACTTGCTGTAAGTCGCTTTGGATAAGAGCGTTAAATGACTAAACGTAAGTCTAGCTTCACCTAATCTGAGCTCATGTTAAATTCCTAGATTTTGCTAGTTTAGTCTCATCTTGTAACATCCTGAATCAGATTTGGACAGGAAAACTTTCATTCGACTCTACACACACACGCACTTCACAAAGCTTGAACTTGATCCAAGCAGAGCCTTCCAGTATTCAAGGCAGCCTTTAACAGCCTATCCATCTACGGAATCGATCTATTCCATCCATTATCCAGCAAAGACAAGCCAGTAGCATCTCCAGTAAGCATGTTACATTACATGCTGATGTTAGCTAAAGGGACAGGGCGAGTACAGTACTTACGGTTGTTTGAAAGTATTCCTGGCCGGTCAATCATCCTGGTAGGCATCAATGTATGGATGTAACCCCTGAAGGTGGCCACTGCAAGAAACCCTGTACTGATGCCATCTGTGCGTATGTCACATTCATGCCCAGTCGATTACCTGGATGAAGAGAGAGAGGCGAGAGGTGTTGGTATCGACAGTCGGCTCGATGCCTGTAAATCCCCCCTGCTTTCATGGTTCAACTCCAGCCATGTCCAGCTTATTACTGTTGCCACTGTACGGCAAGAGGTCAGACACCTACAACCCAAACCCCCATTTCCTCTGATTGCCTCAAACGTTGCCTTTATCGCATGTACAAAGGGCTTTTGGAATACATTTTGATTTGAAACGCTGCTCTCCGCTCTAGTTTTTGGAGTGTGCGTGTGTGTGTTTGTGCGTGTATGCGTGTGTGTGTGTGTATGCGTGTGTGTGTGTTTGTGTGTGTGCGCGTGTGTGTGAGCGAGCGAGCGAGACAGCAAATATTAGATCAAATGGAAGGAGAAGAGTCCTTGTGTCCACCCACTCCACGTCTCACTCTTGATCTGTCCTTCGCTCTCCAGACTCCCCCTCCCATCACCAGCCTGGTCTGCACCTGCTTATTCATGTCATCACAGACACACGCAGAGGTCAACTCGGGGCAGTTCACGCCCACGGCACGATCTACGCTTTACTTATTTTTTGGGGGGGGGGGGGCGGTGGGGGGGGGGTGGTGACTGCGTTGATCACCCTCTCTGTCTCTAGGATAGCGTCCTTGAAAGCGTCCACTTGTGAACAATGGGGAAATAATTAGAACGTTCTCTGCATAGAGCGTGCATCTCCACTTGCCAGGCTAACCAAACTGTACTGGACTATGAATTGCCTTCTGAAGGTGACGCTTTGCAGTCCTTTCCACCCTCTCTTCTATCTCTCCCTCCATCCGTCAAAGAATACTAATACCTTGCCAGCCCAACCTGAACCTTCTGCTGCTTTATCAGAGCTGGCCTCCGACTCACTTTCCCAGCCCTGGCTGCCAAGCTGGCACCTCGCGCCGTCACCAAGACACCCACCGCAAGCCCTGGGGAGGTAGAACAGGGTGGCATCCGAGTTCCCACCCTTTTCTTCCTGTGTCAGCAAGTCAGGGTGTACTTTTCCATCGTAAGTCGGGCGTTGACAGAGGGTTGCACAGCTTGGATCTGTGTACCTTTACTGATGTGTCAAAGGGACTAACACCTTGGGCAGCAGTAGAGGTAGGCTTGGAAGGGAGTAGCAATACAGTGCAGGTACAGAGCAGTACAGGTGGTGGTCATGCAGGACGCTGACATGAACAAAATAGCAGATTTACATTTACATCTCATCATTTAGCAGATGCTCTTATCCTGGGTGACTTACAGTAAGGGAGGGGTCATTCCGCCCGAGGCAGGTAGGGTGAAGTGCCTTGCCTAAGGACACAACGTCATGTTGGCACAGCCGGGGCATCGAACCGGGTACCTTCTGATTACTAACTTGTCTGCTTAACCAACTTCGCCACATGACTCCCTAGCAGATGCATGTAAACACTGCCATAGCAACAGCAGCAGACTAAGCAGTCTGCGCTAAGCAGTTGAGATACAGGAAGAAGGGTTAGTTTTAGAGATGGTGTATCCCTCTCATCTGCTCATTACCATATCACTAAGTTCCTTTCTGCTACACTGTCTGGAGAAATGAGAGAGGAGAGGAGAGCGCTCTGCACGAAGACACCATTAAACCTGCCGTAACTAACACATGCTTTAGAACTCTATCTCCTCAATCCAAAGAAATACTCGATCACCCCATGGGACCAGTGAAAAGCTCTCAAATGGATGAGGTGACGCAATTAATCATCTGCTTTAAGGCCATCATTCCTGTCATTTTTTAATTATTATACTGTCATCTTTCCCGGACAAAGGCGCTGCTCTTGTAAAGGGAGAGCCACATACATTAAACCGAAACTCCAATATCAGGATGAAATATTAATCCTGTCAAATACTGTGTTTTCTATTGAGCTTGACTGCTACAAGCGTTTAAAGGAATTGGAATGACACGTTCAACAATCTCTTGGCTCTGCCGGGAGACAAAAATAAAACGCTCATAAATACTTCAAATGGTTACAGGATGGAGGAAGCGGTTACCAATGCAGGTCCTGGGTTTCCAATCAAGCCGAGGCAGCCACCCAAAAGGGAGAGAAGGGTTGAGATTGTTACCAAGGCTGGTACAGATACCGCTCTGCCATCGGATGTGCTGAGTTGCCCCATCATGCTGAGAGCCTCCCTCCCTCCCTCCCTCCCTCCCTCCTTCCTTCTGCTTATCTGGCCCCTCCTCCCCATCGAACAACGGGATCCCTCGTTTATGGTGTGGGCGGACGAAAAGGAATCCCCACCCCCCCACCCACCCCCCTCCCCACCCCCCGCCGTCTTCCCTCCTCTCTTGCTTCCTCTCTCTCTCCCTCCCTCTCCTTTTACCCTGCCCCATCCCTCCCTCCCTCCCTCCCTCTCCCTCCGGAGAGAGAACAGCAGTGACTGTTATGTTGCCTCTCCCTCGTTCACTCTCTACCCTCCACCGTCTCTCGTTCTCCCCACTCTTCCTTTCCCCCCCCATCTCTCACTCGCCCACGCTTCCTTTCTTGTTTCCCTGCGCCCACCCCCCCCCCCTCCAGTCCAACCTTGGCCTTTCCTCTGACAGATGGCAGTAGGACATGGACAGTAACATGGCTGGCTGGATGAGGGCGACCTTACAAGACAATTTGGAGGTCATTGTGCTGACGAACTAGGCAGCACTAACGAGCCACAACCGCAGACACAACAGGACTACAGACCATGCTGTATAGGCTTCAGCATGTAGCCAACACTACTACAATGTGGGCTCATAGATATGATGGTAATACTAACTATATGTACTGTAAGAGCTTTTTTCATGCATTTTTAGGGGACATTTTGACTGGTCTTTAATTCGCTAACTATTCGAGTACACCCATCAATGAGAATTCAGATCTTTATATGCCAAATTGGTCCATTTGCCTGAGCCAGAACGCCCACCACATGACAGAGCTAACCATACTGTATAATCATACTGAACGTCCTCTATATGGGTACATTTGATTTGTGTAAAATGGCCTCCAAAGCCTGGATTTTTCAAAGCACCACATTAACATAGCACTCATCTTTTTTTCTCTCTCTCTCTCTCTCGCTCTGGAGCTAATGGATGTGGAAGGAGTTTGAATGAACACAGTGTTCTTTGACGTATTTGCCAACCCAGGTCGCACTACTCCAACACATCACCAGATCACACGCACACACCTACTGACTTCTAGAATATTCAAAGCAGGATGTGTCTTAGCTGTCTATAGAGTTTACCTGTGATTGGATTAGACTGTTACTGGTGAAGGTGTATTTCTTTATTGATAGGCTGCTGCGTTTCAGGTAGTAGTTCACAACGTCAGCAGGCTACCGTGTTCCTTCCCCATCCTGTCAAAGGCTGCGTGTTGATTGGCAGCTGAAGTTACTGCCGGTCCATTAGAGGAGACTCTTAGCAGCCATACATACCAGCACGCTTCACCCTCCTTAGACATTACACACATCAATACACACTCAACTATTCCTGGATGTTCCCTTTTCAGTCACTCAGAGGCTCAATGGCAGCTCACGGTGCTGTACTCAGCCAGCAAGACTGAGAGTCAAGGGTTTACAGTTGGATTGACGCGAACAGCGTTAACCTTGACGGTCTTCCGAGTGGCTGGAAGCTAAGCTGAGCCAGCCGCTAATTATGGATGAATCAAAGGAGGAGGTGACGCTGTTTAGTGTAACCAGATAGGGTGTCATTTCTGAGGAAATTGTGAGGTGGGCTTGTAAAAAATGGACCCAACTGCTGCTGAGGTAATCGTTAGGGTTGGAAGATAATGACGGAGTAGACTTTACATGAGAGAGAATATAAGTTTTGCCTTGGCAAATGCAAATGACACTGTGTGAAGTTCAGGTGCGCAATAGACGACGCAACAACATGTTGAAATCAACAAATTAATATGCACTTACCTTGAGAGCCAGCCACTTGAACACCACTTTGTTCTGTCACAAGATAACAAGGTTCTCCCATAATTCTTAGATGGTGTTTTGTATGTTATTGAAATGACTGTTTGTAATTCTAGAGTGTTCCACCCTCGACTACATGTACATGTAGCGAGAACGCTGTAATGTCAGGGAGAGCTTTAAGGAGCAGAGCCATGGTAACTCCACCGCCAGCTGCACCCGTTGAGGAGGACTTCCTCCTGGACTCACTGAACCACGTGGTCTGCTGTGAGTCACATTTCAACCATCCCTAATCAAAACACTGGCTGGACGGGTCGAAGGGAGGGAGGGGAAGAGGGGGAGGGGGACCGGTGTGTGTGGAACGTGTGTGTGGTGTTTAGATAGAAAGGACACACTTTTCCTGCTGAGGCGAAGGAAACATCGCAGCAGTTATGACCAAGACTCTGGATCTCCCTTCAAACAGCTCCAGGAGATCGAGGTGTCCACAGACTTTGAGTCAACTCCAGAGTTGAATAATAAGAAAGTGACTCACCTAACGGTTGCGACACTTTCCACTCCTTGTAGCCGTTCAAATGTTGGGAATGCAAAGAGTGACTATTATGTTCTCAACTGCATATTGTCATGTACATTATAAGTTGTCACCTGAGACTCTGTGTGTGTGTGTGTGTGTGTGTGTGTGTGTGTGTGTGTGTGTGTGTGTGTGTGTGTGTGTGTGTGTGTGTGTGTGTGTGTGTGTGTGTGTGTGTGTGTGTGTGTGTGTGTGTTTGGATGTGTGTGTGTGGTCCATCCTGAGCCAGATTTCCCCAGAGGTGACTGTACAGCCTCCTGCTCCCTCCAGCTTTCTTCCTCAGCATCCTTAGCTCTAACCTGATGACCTCATGACACCACAGATCTGCCATCGCTGACCTCTATCTGATGCAATCATTCCACACACACAGATACACACACACAGATACACACACACACACACCAGGGTTTTGCTGCATACACACACACACACACACACTGTCTTTTCAGATGTGATCGCTGAGTTATTGCATTTCCGTGTTTAAACCTATACAGACATATAATTGTCTGGGGAAAAGGTAGGTTTACGTTCATTAACAGATTTGTCTGTTTTTGTCGGTCTTACACACCTCTGACAGAAAGCTGGCGGGGGGAATCTGGTCACAAGGAGGCTGGACTGATTTCACTTTCCATCGCACTGCAGCAATTATGAAAGTTACAGCACGTGCGATTGTTATTGCAGTATTGTCGCTATTTCAGTGCCTTAGTGCAGTTGCATTAAAATCACCCGCCTCAGTCACGCCCCCCTCCCTCGCTCTCGCTCTCTCTCTCCCTCTCTCTCTCGCTCTCTCTCTCTCTCTCTCTCGCTCTCTCTCTCTCTCTCTCTCTCGCTCTCTCTCTCCCTCTCTCCCTCTCTCTCTCTCTCTCTCTCTCTCTCTCTCTCGCTCTCTCCCTCTCCCCTCTCTCTCTGCCTCTCCCTCCCTCTCTCTCTCTCTCTTCCTCTCTCTCTCTCTCCCTTGCTCCCCCATCCATCGTTTCCCCTGAATCGACATTGGGAGCGCTCTAGCACCGAGGGAGCAGTTTAGGAATAGAACCCCGCGAGGAACCGTCCAACGTGCAGCGCTCGCGAGCAGGCGCCTGAACACCGGACCGTGGACCGAGTCTTTGTCAGACAGCCCTAACGTTTCCTAATGCCAACTGTGGCCGCGCTTTAGGACCGACGGTGCACCGTGTGTAGCTCCGAACATGCTTCACTGAACCTCCTTCTGTGTCCGCCATCTAACAGAAGTAAGGGGAACTTTTCTTTTCCACATCAACTAAGGAGGGACATTTTTTTCTCTCTCCCTATTTTCGGTCCTGTCCTTTCTCTTCGCTAATCACCGTCCCATTCCTCCCCCCCAACCTCTCCCCTGCCCTAGCTTGACTGGACTAGAAGCCTTTTTTTTGTCGCCGCACGGACAAAACCCTGCCCCCCCCCCCCCCCCACCATCCATGAATTCGGATATCAATGTATACCTGGGCCGGGAGAAAGCGGGTATCATGAGGAAGAGAGCCCTGCTGTTGAGGAAGGGCTGCAGCTTTGAGATCACAAGGTAGGTGATGGAGGTCCGGGGGACGGGGGACGGGGACGGGGGACGAGGGACGGGGGGGGGGGGGCAGTGTGACATATTCCTGGTCAGGCACTTCGGTTTGATTTATCTTGCAATATAGATTTAGTCAAATGTGAGCCGCTGTTCCTATATTGACTATTGACCCGGTGAGCGCTCCAGTCCAGCGCTCGAGGGATGCACGTGCAAAACAAAACATGCACGCGAACATCGCCCTGTCCTAAGATTTTGGCCTGAATTACAAATTTGTGTAATTTATATTCAATTATATATTATATTATATTATATATATTATATTATATATATTATATAGAATTCAAATGTTTTATGATCGCAAGCTGTGTGTTTTTGTCAGTTCCTTCTTACGTTGAAATAATGCTGCCTTAAAAAAATAATATATATACATATTTCCAAAACCGTGTCTCGCTGTGCGGACTGGTTCAGTCACCGGAGCGCGCGTTACTCACGGGTGCGCGCACTGGACAGCAGGCTGCTGCCCCATCCTCCAGGTGCGCTGCGCTGCTGTCGGTTCTGCCGCAAATTCGATCCTCGATGTCACCCCCATTGCCCCCCTGCCTGCCTCTTCTGCGGTTCATTTGAGTGTGAGACATGGGAGAGGCGCAGGAACACCCTCACCAGGTCCCAGCCTGTAGACCAGTCCCAATGGCAGCAGGGTGAGTGGATGACCCGATCCAGGACCGGCTTCAAACAAGCCGCAGGCTGAAGGCTTGCATTACCCCCTGGGGGGTGTGTGTGTGGGGGTGGCGCGTTGGGGGGGGGGGGGGTACCTGCTCCTGTCTGGGAGCTGGCATCCCTTCTGCAGGTGTTGCAAGTGTCCAATCCTGCTGGGCCAGAGCTTCACCTCGTCTCATTCGAGCCAACGTGGTGTTCAATCCAAGGATCGAATTAAGGGGCTGTCCTTTGAACAACCACCGGCACACCTCCTCTACCAGGTCTCTCTCTCTCTCCTAGATACACTGCTCCACCGCGCTGGGCCAATCTCCCTGCATTGCTTTGTGTTCATTAAAGTCAATTACATGGCCATTTGATCTGACTCGGACGACATCAGTTGATTATCTTCAGGAAGTAGGCCTATACTATCGGGTAGCCTACGGTATCCCTTATTAGTCCCTGGTTTGGCCCCCAGCCCCTTTTTTGCGTATATATTTTTAAACAGATATAATTTGCACTCCCCTGCGCGGTGCGGCGGACTTGTGGGTGGCTGGCTCACCCAGAATAGACACGGTGCGCCCGCTTCGCAGCTCCGCGGCCCGGCCAGCGTTTGCGGGGGCGACTCATCGCCAAGCACTTTGCTTTTAAATTGCGTCTTCAGTCGGCAAGTTGATTTATTATTATTTTATTTACCCTACAGTGAGGAAGAAACTAATTCCCTTCAGCCTTCTGGCGCTTGAGCGCATCTTCGTGAGAACTCCAACACCAGTGAATTATTAAACGACTATTAATCACCGGGCTAACCTGCGGAACTGCGGATTGGTGATTGGTGAAATATCTAGTGCAGGTTTAATCTCAGCGCTCTTCAGAGTTGTGGAGAGTTTATCCGAGAGCCGAGGAGACCCAGTGTCCCAGTGGAGACCCAGTGGATTACCATGCTGCAACGCATGTTGAACAAGGATGGAAGATATTCTCTCAGACAGCCCTGTTCAGAGGTCTTGGGAAGGCCTTTAGGGGGCAGTTCCACAACATAGTCCTTCATTACTCCAAATGGTGTTTGAATGATTCCAAACATGTATTATTGAAACAAGATGTGCCTTGATATGATCAGCATAGCCCAGCCAATAGTCTTGTTAGGAAGTTGCTCTGGGGTGCTTCAAAGGCAGTCAGGAATAAGAGCCCATGGTGTGTGTGTGCGCGCGTGTGTGTGTTTATGCATACTTATGAGTGTGTGTTTGAGCTAGCCAGATGGCCGAGGCTTGACCCATTGCAGGACAAGAAGAAGATAGGAGGGTGGAGCTGCATTGGGTATGCAATGTTTGCAACGTGTGTCAACACACTTATTTCCTAATGATGCTAATCAGTCATTAGTCCGACCAATATGAACCAATATCCCGAACCAAGTCGTCACAGTGTGTTCATAGTGTGAAGGACTTCATCAAATCAAATCAACATGTATTTGCATTTCTAGAGAGCAATGTCACAGAGGGCTTCACATACGCCCATAGAACTGCCCCTCAACCAACCTTAAACCCTCAAGGAAGACAAGGGAAACCTCCCAGAAAAACTCACTAGAGGAGAAATGGGAATCGTAGGAAACCTTTGGAGGAGCAATTCAGTGAGGGCTCCTCTCCTCCAGGGATGGTTGGTGAAAGAGAGGAGCAGAGCACAGGCTAAACATAGTCATACGTCTAGAGAGAGTTAATTAGTCGTTGAAACATCAAAATCATCTTCTCCGTAACCCTAATGATAGAATGTATCTTAGATGTAAAGCTTAAATGATACGATTGTTTTAAAGGCCAGTAGTGGTTCATAAATAGATAACGAGTAGAAGTCGTTCCACAAACGATCAAACTGGGAATTTTTAGGTCCCACTTACGGAACACCTCGCTGGATGTACATATTTGTAATATTTCCGGTTCTTTCTATTCTGCTAGTAGAAATGCCTCCCGCTGTCAGATTGTAGCAACTGAACTCAGTGGTCCTCTCCGAGCAAATGTTTCCATAACAATTCACGTAAAGGATCTCATATCATTCTGCGAAACCTCCCCATGTCCCCCCTGTGTGTGCTCCCCCCAAATCGTGGCAGCGTGTCATATCCTGTCAGACGGGCCGTGTCATATCCTGTGTGATGCCAGGCTCCCAGGACTCCTGGGACCAGCTGGCTTATCAACTACGGAAAACAACAACAATTGAGTCGAATGGCTGTGCTGTGGAGAGTAGTCGAGCTGTTTATGGCTCTAAAGCTCTGTTTCAATGGAACCCGTTTCATGGTGTCATATGTCACTGTGATCACATCTGCAGACCATCCATGTGGCTGAGCACAGCTTCGACGAGTTTTATATTATTTCTTTCCCTCTGTGTCTATGTCTCTTTCTCTGCCTCTCTCGCTCTCTCTTTCTCTGTCACTCTCTGTCTCTCTCTGCCTCTCTCTCTCTCTGTCTCTCTCTCACTGTCTTTCTTTGTCACTCTGTCTCTCTCTCTCTCTCTCTCTCTGTCTCTGCCTCTCTTTCTTTCTCACTGTCTTTCTTTGCCACTCTGTCTGTATCTCTGCCTCTCTCTCTTTCTCTCTCTCCCTGTCCCTCTCTCTTTCTTTGTCACTCTGACTGTATCTCTCTGCCTCTCTCTCTTTCTCTCACTCTGTGTCTCTCTGCCCCTCTCTCTCTCTTTCTTTCTTTCTTTCTTTCTTTCTGGTTAAAATGTTTGACTCTAAGTCTGCTGTAATAGGTTTGGTTTCAGTCGTATGGACAGTCCATCCCCAGCTTTGGCATGTGTCAGGAAGTCGCTGGACAAATAGACAGGCAGACAGGTGGGCTGAAAGTTAGACGGAGACAGACAGACAGACAGACGAAGACAGACGGCCATGTGCAAGGTTGGAGTATGATCTAAAAACAGAGATTCATCAACCTTATCAAATGAGTCCTAAAAATATGGTTTGTTTTGTGTGTGTTTTCAAGTCATATATTCTGCAGTATGAGCAGATACAGAAGATTCTAGAACTGGGTAGTGGATGCACAGTCCGACTCGGTACGGACTTAGATAATCACTCCCATATGCTACAACACACAATACCAGCACACCAGGCTCATTTCCACCATAAATAGACTGAATAGAGCAAAGAAAAATAGAAAAGGCCTAAGCCTTGATTACAGCCCTGTGTAAACTCCTGCTCCAGTGGAGGACATCTGCTTCCATTTAAGCCGCACAGACACATACCTACATATTAGAAGGGTGAACAGTGCTCCGGGGAAGCTGGGCCTGGAAAAACGTTTCCCATTATGGCAAGCTGGAAGCACCCCAATGAGCAGTGAGCGTGTGTGTGCGCGCTCTATCCCGGACACTGGCTAAGACATGGCCTGTTTGAGTCTAGCCGCCAGACACATGCTAGAGACATTTGTGTGTGTGTATGTGTGTGTGTGTGTGTGTGTGTGTGTGTGTGTAAAGGAGGGGGGGTGGTCACCATAACCACCTCTTTGGTGGTTGGAGGTGTGTGTGTGTGCGTATTGCTCACTCAAATCTAAGAGGATCTGACCTGTACGTAAACATGCACTCTATAAAGTGAGGGCATTTCTCTTGCCATATTCTCTTCATCGCGTGGAGGCTGTTAAGTACCCGGGAGAAGTGTGTGTGCTTGTGTTTGCGTGTGCTTGTGTTTGTGTGTGTGAGTGTTTCTCTCGTACTGTTCTGTCCTGTGGTTAACAGAGAAGTCTGCCAAAACCACAACTTGTTTTTTTTAGAAGAGAGGGTAGGAGAGAAGAAAGAAACAAAAATAAAGAGTGATAGAGAGAGAGAGAGAGAGAGTGATAGAGAGAGAGAGAGAGAGAGAGAGAGAGAGAGACTGGAGGAATCTGTTTTCATAACATTTCGGTGGAGTTTGTGGAGATCTGCTTACCAAACCCCAGTGGTGAGTTGTGGACACGGTAGAATCATGACTACAGAAGTGAAACCTAACCACATCCTCTCCCTGGCTCATACTACACGAGGCTCCTATTCACTCTGTGAGGACTTACTTACTAGCTTTACTTATCCCACGATCAGCTCCAGAACTGGGCACTCTGCAAAGTGAATATTCTGCATGTGTCCTCTTTATAATCCATCAGTGCAGTGGCACCATTGACATTGTTTGCGGAATAAATTTAAACGTAAAATAATGAAAAGATTAGCCTCCAGCAGTAAACAGCAGACAAGGCTGCATCCTTATTTGCATGAATTAAGGCTACAGCATCCCAGGAAAAAAGAATAGAGGCTGTGGAGGTTGAACTCACACTTCAGAAATGACAGAGACTTTCAATTCAATTAAATAAATACAGTGCACAATCTATAATTCCAGGAATAGGTGTGTGTGCCACCAGATTTATCAAAGGCACTATGCACAATCTATAGTTCAAGGAATCTGTATTTGGGGCGTTTCATTGATCTTAATCACCGACTGCATCAAAGGCACTCTGCATTAGGGGGTCAAATGACTGGATTTCCTTTGAAAAGTGCAACACAAAACGTGTCCAGGAGAGGGCAGACTGATCACAGGGATGAGGCAGCCCCCAAAGGCAGGGAGCATGCATGAGTCCTGCATGGCAATGAACAGGAACATGAACACTTGTGTGTTTTTCAGTCAGGATGAACCAGCAGCACAGCCGCTCCACCAGTAGGGGCTGGTAGAGTGACAAGCAGCATGACCGGGGGGGAGAAACCTCCCCCTACCCTCCACCCCCACTGCCCCCCCCCCACACACACACACACACACACACACACATACCAGCCCCAGGCATTACTTGGATTCAGACCCTGTTCTTGTTTTTCTCCTGCATACTAAATGCCAGTGAGTGACCAATTGGCCTCAGCAGAATGTCAAGGTGTCGGGCGCAGGCGATTGATGATGGCTTCCTTGTTAAACTTTAAGGGAATGAACCTTCCTTTGGGGTGACCCCCACCCCAATGCCCCTGATATGAAAAAACACACACGTTTCAAAAACATGCAGTAAGGAGACAGGGGCACAAACTCAACATCAAATAGACAAATCACTCTCACAGAACTAGATACACACACACACACACACACAGCCAGCAGTCAGAAAAACAGTCACTTCCAAAAGCACAGCACACTCAAAACTTTGTCCACTTCCCTTTGACATCTACGCTCATTATCAGATACTCAGTTGTACAGGTGCAGGTAGCTACAGTTTAGTCCAATCTACCCTGCACAGCCGACACACAGTCATTAAACCTTCACCTGGGTACCAACAAGACACCAGCACACCATTGAGAAAATCTGGGCCATTGCTTACCAACTCATATTCATGATCCTGCAGTAACTCAAAGCTATCCGGCGTGACTTCTAATATCTGGTGGCATTTTGCAGTATGGTAATAAGCCAGCTTTCCGGGCTATTCTCAACCACAACCTATTGTTTAGCAGAAGATGTGTCAACTGCCAAAACAATGGTCCAATTTCGGAACAATATGAATCGGTGTGAGACAGTTTTGTAGCTTGTCAATACCTGACAACCGTATTCCCCAAACAAACAACAGTTTATACTTTTAAGGGCAGCATTACTTTTGCTAAAATTATTTACTAAAAGTAAAGAAACATTTGATAATCCTGTCAGGAGAAATCTCTTTCAATCTACGTATTGCGAAAGAGGACAGGACTCAGAGACACTGAAGCGACAGTGTAAGATCCCTATATGTGAAGATAACCTTCCAGACCTTTACCAGCCAGACAAACCGACAGAGTCCTCTGTCATTAGCCAAACTGACTGGTTCTCAGACACGACCAACATACAAAACGCCAGCGCCAACTCAATAAAAGACCTGAACATTTTTGGTGCAATCATTCAAGTAAAATAAAAAATAGGAAAGTAGACAATGTTGCACCTTTTTAGAAATGTCATCTGCATTAGCCTGAAAGCACAACCGATTATCCTATTATACAATATTCAAGTATGAGTAGTTCTCTACCAACTCAATATCAGTTCCCTCCCTAACTGTGAGTTTGAGGATGGAAGTTGACTTCCTCAAATCAAGTCAAATTCAAATAGATAGGTTTGAACGGCACAAGTTTCCGATATGGAATTCCAGTTTGAAAAGTTCCTCCCACGAGGGTTTCTCAATGGAGGGAAAAATGGTTCCACACTTCCCCAGTTCTGGAACCAAAGAACCCAGTCAACACAGATTCATTTTTGCATTAGTATGCCACATAAATGTTCTATGTTTGCTCATTTCTGCCACAGTGAATTCTATGTTTGTTAATCTTGCATAGCGAATAAACCCCCATTCTGATTCTGATTCTGATCACCTCTCATTATGATCCACATCTTTCACTTATACCAGATCAAAGTGAGCCTTTCAAAGACTGCAGGTACCTTGTGGGAAAGGCCAGATCCCAGGATACGTCTCAGATACAGGAGCTGTGTGGGAGGGGAGGATTTAAGGATGTGTTTTGAAGAGACAGGACATGGATAGGCAAAGATTAGGGAGCTTACCAAGTCAACAGCTTCTGATCCCCGACCCTCAGCGTCAGAAAACTTCCGAACCGATGCGTAAACACACAAACACCTTGCATGCCCGAGCACCCTTCCTGATTGGACGTGGATACACCTACACATCACACTGCTGACGCCTACGCAAATATTCCCAGGGCCTTCAGCTTGTATCTGGGGATTGAAAAGCCTGGGATAGTTGGATAGGGCCAAGTCTCAGACACACGCACACACACACACACACACACACACACACACACAGACACACGAGTACAAAAATGCACATCCACACATCCACATGCACACGAGTGTCCTTTCACACGCTTACAAAAACTTGACAAAGTGGCAACAGTCTAAGAAACAAGAAATTAGTTGATGTTATGCTCTTTTTTGTAGTGCCTAAAATGTGGTGTTGTGTACTTGTTCTAATGCATGCTGATCTGAGTGCTTGGTGTGTGTGTGTGTGGAGGGTGTGACCCTGCAAGGCTGTGTGTGCTGTCAAGCGCTGTGTGACGTCACAGGATTCAATTCATCACCTGTGGCAGATTGCTGTCACACAATACCTGAACGGCCCCCAGCACACACACACACACGCAGTCTGCGGTTACATGAACAGCATTATCTCCGAGGGCACCTGGAGAGCGCCATCGTCAACGTGCGAGAGGGCAGTCACGCGTAGCCCACCAGAGGTGCCCTCGTCACATGACCTGTGGGCTTGGAGGGCTTATTGACGTCTCATCTGGGCGTCTCGGAGGCTGACGCACGTATTATAGGATTCTTTCCAGATGAGCGCCAGCGACGGGCTCACCTCCAATGGAGGAAGCGTTACTTGGTTGGGTTCGCACACTTCAGAGAAACAATGCTTTATGACAATCCAGAGGAGTCGATGTTGTATCGACTGGAGAGATAGCCGTGTGTGTGTGTGTTTCCTCCCCCGTGTACAGGAGGAGGTACCGAGGGACGAGTGTGTGTAGAGGCCTCCGCGTGTGTGTTCATGCTCCCGGGGCGCTAATTATGGCGGTTGTTCACGCGTCTCAGGTTGGCTGTTTGTAATTCAATCCCAGGATAAGTGGACAAAGTGTAATTCTGTCCCTTTTGTCAGGTTCCCCCCCCCCCTCTGTACCTGAGAGGTACTCCCCCCCCCCTCCCCGTGGACAGAGCGTTCGGAAAACACCGAAAACACAGGCTGCCGCTCTCATGGCACCGACACCACCTATGGAGACGACAACATTAGTACAACAGTCCACCAATAGTGCTAGTCAGGTACTTTTCCCATGATGCATCGTGTCTCAGTGGGGGGGGGGCTTTCTACTCATGAAATATGGATGGCCCTGTCAGCTACAGCCTGAGCATTCCAGCACTATATGAGGTGTGTGTGGGCAAGTGTGTGTGTGTGTGTGTGTGTGTGTGTGTGTATGTTTACATGATGTGTGAGACCTGGTGGGTGTGTCTGGTGAAGACCCAGACCAGCTAGCCTACTAGGAGTATCAGCTTTACGCTGGCTCACATTTCATTCTTTATCTTCCAGGGTGTGGATGTGTGTGTGCGCGCGCTTGTGCGTGACTGTGTGTGTGTTATCCACCATTTCATCCTGTTGACAGCCTGACTAGCTATAGCATCTGACTAACTAGCGATCCAATAGCTATTTCATTCTCTATCTGTCCATCTCTCGTTTACAGCGTTCAGGTCGTTCACCGTATGACTCACCCTTCTCTAACACCCTTTCACACTGAACGTGCCCTCTCTCTTTCAGTGGTTCTGTTAAACTTCCAAACGAAGGGTTGGAGCTAAACTGGGGCTGAGTCTAGTGTTAAACTGGGGCTGAGGCTAGTGTTAAACTGGGGCTGAGTCTAGTGTTAAACTGGGGCTGAGGCTAGTGTTAAACTGGGGCTGAGTCTAGTGTTAAACTGAAGCTGAGTCTAGTGTTAAACTGGGGCTGAGTCTAGTGTTAAACTGGGGCTGAGTCTAGTGTTAAACTGGGGCTGAGTCTAGTGTTAAACTGGGGCTGAGTCTAGTGTTAAACTGGGGCTGAGTCTAGTGTTAAACTGGGGCTGAGTCTAGTGTTAAACTGGGGCTGAGTCTAGTGCTAAACTGGGGCTGAGTCTAGTGTTAAACTGGGGCTGAGTCTAGTGTTAAACTGGGGCTGAGTCTAGTGTTAAACTGGGGCTGAGTCTAGTGTTAAACTGGGGCTGAGTCTAGTGTTAAACTGGGGCTGAGTCTAGTGTTAAACTGGGGCTGAGTCTAGTGTTAAACTGGGGCTGAGTCTAGTGTTAAACTGAAGCTGAGTCTAGTGTTAAACTGGGGCTGAGTCTAGTGTTAAACTGGGGCTGAGTCTAGTGTTAAACTGGGGCTGAGTCTAGTGTTAAACTGGGGCTGAGTCTAGTGTTAAACTGGGGCTGAGTCTAGTGTTAAACTGAAGCTGAGTCTAGTGTTAAACTGGGGCTGAGTCTAGTGTTAAACTGGGGCTGAGTCTAGTGTTAAACTGGGTGCATGATCAGGATCAGGGCTAGCAGTAGGTTGGTGATGTAGTGATTTGAATCATTTCTGGCTCAGCTATGGGAATGCAGCTCTGTGGAGTGGAGGACTGGTGTTTAAACACACACACACACACACACTCACACACACACACATTACAAGGTTGAAAAGGCAGCAAGACAATCAAGCCAAAATACTTTGGGAATATAATGAGTAAGGTTAGAGGTCAAGAGAGAGGGAATGATTCGAGAAAAGAGAGTTTAAGACTGAGCCAGACAGGGAGAGGAAAAAAAGAGAGAGAATCGCAGGAGAGCTTTACTGGGAGCACATGACATCATCATCTCCTGACTCTGGCTTCAAGCAGGATTACGATAGGCCCATGAGGAGCTAGCCAAGAGAATGGCTGACTAATCATCCCTCCCACACACACACCCCCTTATGCAAACACACGTACACACACACACACACACACACACACACACACACACACACATATCTTCCTATAGCCACCACATTGGGTGTAAAAAGGTAATTAGCAGCTTTTCAGTATGAGTAGGTGCAGTATGAACACAGGAAGACAATGCGTATCTGACACACACATCCAAGGCACGTTCCTCTAAGGCAGCATATTGTGCCGTTCGTCTCGTTTGAAGCGGAACATTCAGACGGATGGTACAAAGCAGAAGCTATCTGTTAGTCTCCATGGAACACGGATATCAGGTCCTTCTTCCCCCTCAGGTGGGCGTTCTTGAGTGTCACGCTGGCGCTCCTCCCTAGCAGAGACGGCGGGGGGGACGTGGGCCGGTCGGTCCGCTGGACGCGTCCCACCTCGGCGTGCGGACGATCCACCGCCCATCCGCGATCTTGGCGTCACCCAGCTCCCCCCCCCCCCCCCACGACCCCCACCCCCCCGCCCCACCCACCTTTTATCCTCTCCTCATGCCTCTGCTCACACCTCGTACGTGGCCATGGTTACCTCCACAAGGCCGCCCCCCCATCCCCCTCCCAACATCTCTGCGCCCTGCTTCCGCCCCTCGCAACGCTATGCTTCTCAGGAGCCATACCCCCCCCCTCCCCCCCCCCCCCTCCTTCATCCTGTTCGGACCTAATTAGCCCACCTGTAACCCATGGTTACCTCCGCAGAGGCTGGGGGGACTGCCATTAACAGAGCTATTAGCACCGTCATCATTCAAAACACTCATTACTCATCCGAACGCAGTCAATGCGCGGGCATCCGCTCCCACAGAGGCACGCGGACGAAGCGCGACAACAGGCGCCCTTGTTGTGTATTTCGATACGGTGTTCTTGCTGTAACAGGAGACCTAAGGGGTGGGGGTGTTCACCTGAAGAACCAAATCACACCAGGCAGAATGCCGGAAGACTTATCTACCGATTACAATCATAATTATTAACCTATTAACCTTTTATTTGACTCTTTTAGCTGCACAATGATCCAGTCCACCGTTTTCACTACTTTTGATAGGTTTTCTATATTTTATATCAATATTATATATATATATATTTAGGTTATGTACTTTATAAGTCCCACATTCAAAACATTTAACATAAGGCCTTACACAATCTCCAGGAAATGGGAAGTTTAAGAGCATAGGCAACTTCCTGTTCGACAGGCTCTTCATCAGTGATCTAGTCAGTCAGTTTTTTTTAAAGGCCCCAAACACCGCCCCAAAAAACTTTAGGAACATGTAAGACATGACGTACCCCACAACTCTCCTCACACACCCCCTGACCCCTCCAGTAAACTAAGAGCATGTCTGCAGCCAGTGTGGTGGCATGTTGAGGCTGTCAGAGCACGAGCCGAGGAGTGCACGCCTCCAAGCGCGCGAGCTGAACGCGTCCAGAGGCGCAGAGCCGTGCCGCGCCGTGCCGTGTCGGACAGTCAGGAACAGACGCTTAACGCACGCACTAACCATTCGGTGAACGTAACCCGTGTTGGAGTCATTTCTAACATTGTTGGCAGCGAGGATCCCCGGTGGAGGGAACCCGGATTGCAGTGCGTCCAAAGCGGCTTGTTGGCTGTGAGTGGAGGGGGTGAGTGGAGGGGGTTGGAGAGCAGGGATGGTTCCGCGTCTGTAGGGACAGAAACAGGGAGAGAAGAGCGCCTTGCTTGCCGGAGCGACATCACATGGGGACATGACTAGTGTTGATCCAGCATCGACCAAACTGTTGACTTTCAACCAGCGGTAAATAAACCTTTATATTTCTTCACTTCAAGCTTTAGTGCAGGTCTGCTCTCCTATCTGTTGAATGCGCCTCTGTCATCACACTCACTGCAGTATTCTCCGTATGAATGGCATGAACATAGGATTGATTTAACATTATTATCGTGATGGCGTAGAAATATACCAGTGAACAGTCATACTAATGTGACATTTTTGTTTGTTGTTAAAGTGTTTAAATGTGTTTTATGATTTGCGCACTTCTTCCTCCGCGAATCCCTTAGGAAATCCATGTCCAATAGCGATGCTTGAACCTATGAAAATGTCATTTATTTTCGGTATTGTTCGGTGATTTATGCGTTTCAATCTGAAGTAGGATCACCCAGAGGTGAGAACCATGCGATGCGCACTGAGGCGCGCTGTTCTGCGGTGATCTGTGCGTCACCGCGCCGCTGCGCACCGCACACCAACACGGCAACATTACATTACATTTATTCATTTAGCAGACGCTTTTATCCAAAGCGACTTTAAGCAAGTACAGGGACATTTTTCCCTGAGGCAAGTAGGGTGAGGTGCCTTGCCCAAGGACACAATATCACATAGCCGCAGCCGGGGCTCGATCTCACAACCTTCCGATCATGGGATATAGTAAAGTCCACACACGTTGAGATGTTTACGAGGGCTGTATATCGTGCTGGCACACCGAGAGGGGCTGCTGGCTGGTGGACGATCTCCGTGAAGGAACACGGAAAGGTTTCAATTATGGATGACGATGCCCTGGCTTTGAGTTCCTCGGGAAGAATGGAGTCTGCGGCGTTCAGTATGGAAATAACTCGTCTTTGAATGGTTGTTCTTTAAGACCTTTGATGTATTTCGTAGACACGCAGTTTATGATCTGACAGTGCGCTGATATATAGGCCTTGTAGGGTCCGAGTCATGTATTTTTTTGTTGCGAACTCGCTGTCTCTCTCCTCC